>OENM01000182.1:116056-126883 GCA_900239745.1 Rotaria magnacalcarata
TACTGATCACCAAATTTTCTTAGCATTAATTTTACATTATTTATTTTTCAAAAAAATTTAGTATATAGAAAAACAATTTACGCATAAGCCAAAAGAAGATACTTTTAAAAGCTCAGTTAAATTTTAAGAGTGTGGCTATTGGTATCTTCTTCACTCACACCCTCAAGATAAACCTTGATTTTGTTTATCTGGCATCGCTAATAGGAAGGGAGTAACGGTTTTCAAGTATTTAGCTATGTAGTGAAAATCAGGAAAAAACAATGATTTTACTGATTCAGTAGCCGGCTCTATTACAGCCACTAGCCGACGATTT
The DNA here is from genome assembly GCA_900239745.1 of Rotaria magnacalcarata. NCBI lineage: Eukaryota > Metazoa > Rotifera > Eurotatoria > Philodinida > Philodinidae > Rotaria > Rotaria magnacalcarata. The sequence goes on from OENM01000182.1 coordinate 116,370, forward strand.
CTTTAAGTAAATTGCAATTGACCCCTATTTACCTGACTTTTATGAAAGAGATAAAATTTAAAAATCATTTTAAATGGAATTTTGGAAAACGAAATTCAGCTGTCTTATACTAAGAAGCGAGAGTTCGATGTTAACCTAATTAGACACCAATGAAATTCAAAAAATATACCATTGAACACACATTAGAAGTAGCTAAAATATGGACTGACAAATCTAAGAACATGTCATTGGTCGAGAAAATATGAAAACTAAACAATAATGGAAGATTTTTATACGTGGCCGAGCCTACTGGCTCCGCCGCCATTGCCCTCGTCAATACTTATATCTACACACTGGCACTTCTTGGATATTATATATGTCTATTCATGAGAGCGGAATTTGTTTTTTTTACTAATGTCTGATGGAAAATGTATATTAGGTGAATAAAATTTCGTTTTAAAAGTGTGTCTGCTTAACTTTTACAGAATGGTGGATTTCTCATTAAAGTGAAACAAGCTTACTATTTGGATGAACCTAGATAATATCTAACCTTCAAATGCTCAAGAAGATGTCAAGTTTAAGCAAGCATTGCTCGACACAAGAAATTTTTCTTGAATTTATATGCGAAAAGCTCAAATAACGACTCATTTTATGCAGGAGCTCAAATTCCACTATGAAAGTCACATTCGTTTTCTAATTTTTTATGCGTTTTGCCAGATAATGGTATAGAATTCTAGCAATTTTAGCTAGTACTAATTTGAAGATAGAATATTTGATGAGTTTTTATAAATAATTAATGAATAGAAGAACATTTATACAGCGTACTACGCGGTCTACGAACAATTTCCTTCACTTAAGACAAACATACTTGTCAATAACAACTACTTTTTCGAGCATTCATATTTCCGTTCTCTCATTCGATATGTCAAGAATATTGCACTGTAGTTAAATAGTACCTTGTGCATGCGAGCAGTTCTTATACTTGAATAGCTAATTATTCTCCAATAAACATTATGTGAAAATAAAACGAAGATATCCAGCTGTTCGTTTTTTTCTCTTGCCTACACGAATAAACGACGTACTTCCTTATACTTTCTTGTCTGTTTTCGATAGTGCGTCTTTTAATTACTTGCATATAAATATCGAGAAAACAAGCTTGGAGAGTTACTGTATTGATTTTAATATGGAAGTAATACGATTGCTTTCCATTGCAAGCGCAAAGTAAGATTGAGTGTTCAGTGGTGCAGATAATTTCATACAATTATGCGCTTCCGTAAATTGTATGTCGATAAAGGTGTGTCTATCGTATCGTAAAGCTTGCTGAAGTTGGACGAGACGATTCGTGGCTGCATGTAGTCATTCATTTTGTGGAATATAATCTAAAAAGCGTTGAAATATATAAGGTAGTAATTCACAATCAACCACAACTTGCCCGTCCCATAGTAATTGCGCTAAAATAAAATTCTCAATGTAGGTTGATTGCTGCTTTTGTTTTCGATGAATAGAATCAACGTTGTAACGTTAGATAATTTTCGAAATGTTTTTATACGATTGCCTTTTACATCATTGACATTAGGAAATCCACATTTGCAAATGCAATTTACTAAAGTTTTTCAATTCAATTCATTTTGACAACCAGTCATCGAGTCTTTTGAAATTAATATTGCTGCAGGTATTTTTGTTGAGTAAAGAGAAAATTTCATCTAGGTTTGCCAATTTAGCATTAGTGTTGAACCAAATGATACGATTTTAAATACTTTTGCATTAGAATTAAGAAAATAAATGTTAGCATTAGGTTAATGCTAATATAATACTAATACAAAAAAATGTTAAATTAAAGTTGTAACGCTAATACAAAAGCTGTTTGCGTAATCTCTAAGTTATTAAAATTATGAAAAACGATCTAACTTTTGTTTCCAAGTGTCTGAAAACTAGTCCTTTTTATGCATATCGGAGGGCATATTTCTACAGCATCGGTGTTTTGTACTCTAAAACTTCAACAAGGAAATACTTCATATGTCTTCCAGTTAGATGTTACTTATGTATATGATCGTCGATAACCTTTTGAAGTCGTCTGTCACGATCTGTGTGGAGGACAGGGAGGGAAAGATCGGCTCAAATATCTACGCTGTATAGTTCAACAACCCATTTAGATCGTGTTTCACAAAAGTATTAAATTATTTTCATAATCATACGCAAAAATATTAGAATTTTCTTAAAACAAATACTACAAGCCGACACACCAAGTATCACCTCTTTTTCCATTTTCCAGTCTCGACTGGTAATTATCGAGTCGGTCAAATCTAGAAGCATAGTGTAGAACTGTGATAACAACAGAAATAATCTAAAACAACTAGCGAATAGGAGAGCAAATTGAGATATTCAGTAATGATCTTAGACACGTTATTACGATGCTGACATTGAGCTGGAACTATGTAATAGAGATAACTGATCATCTTACGTTGCGAATATCGTTGATTAATCTTGGAGATTATTCTTTATATGCAAAAATAATCGAATAATTGTGAACAGTACCGCTCTTTCTAGAATGAGTTACATTTTCGAGAAAAGCACTCTGTAGTAGTAATTTTAACCATATCTTATATACGTTGAAGAGAAAAAGAATTTTTCTTTATATACTCCTATGTCGAAAATATCTTGTATATCTATGTATCGTATCAGTTTCAGTTGACTTTAATCATCTTCAAAAATGATTCTTAATTTGGCTTCTCTATCCCAAGACACGCCTCCATCAGTTGAGCTTTCGCAAAAGGAAACATTACCAGTAAGAGATTCACAATCTTCCTTACAACAAGAGCAACAACAACATCATCAAAAACGAAGGCACAAGAGAAATGCTTGTTTTGTTGATGTCAGTCGTCGATTGATAAATCGAAAAATACTTTACAATCAATGGTAAGAGATTCATTTTCATGCACAACCTCTCTATTTAATTTATATATATCTAATTCTGTTTAGTTCAACTATTAGTGACATCATGTGTTTTGTTGGTATGACTGGAATAATCCTCATGGTTATTGGAAATGAATTGATCTTTGCTGGAAATAAACATAATTATCTGAGAATCATCTTTGTTCTCAAGCTGGCTACTACCATATCAACAATGCTTCTAATTGTTCTTGCTGTCGTTTATCATTACTATGCTTTGAATCTGTATTGTCTTAATAATTCACTTGGCGACTGGCGCATAGGTTTGACCTTAAAACGAGCAGCGATAATTGCACTGGAACTAATGATCTGTGCCATTCATCCATTTTCTCGTCAATTTTTGGTCATAGGGCGTTCAGACAGCGGTTCAACAATTTTGAATACATCGATTGCTAACAATGATGAGGCAGCGAAGAAGTTGTTGTCATACATCCATTTCGATGTGGCCCTTGGATTAACAAGTAAGACGATGTCATTTATCTAAGGAGTTGAATTTTTCTTTTAGTGTTTTTCCGCCTTTATTTGTTCGGTCGCGTCCTACTGTTTCATTCAAGAGTGGTTCGAGATGTAACATTACAATCGTTTAGTCACTTCAATCGAGTGCCGATTGATTTTACTTTTGTCATCAAATACTATCTGCAAATCTGGCCAACGCGCTCTCTGATGATATTCGGTACCTTTTTATTCTTCATTGGTAGTTGGAGTTTTCGAGCCTGCGAGTATCAGCCCGGGGTAAATCACATATCGTTTCTTGATGCGATGTGGCTTTTCATTATCACTTTTACGACTGTCGGTGAGTATCGAGGAGCGAAAAATTAGTCTCAATTAAATTTGTGCACTCTTTAATTTATTGTTAGGTTATGGTGATTTCAGTCCATCGACATATTGTGGTCGAAGTAAGTAAATATAGTAGTATATAATTCTTCGATAGGCTTGTAGCTGAGATTATATGAGTGAGCTCTATCTATTCGTGAACACAGAGATTCCGTTTCGTGTCTATGCCATGATCTCATATGTAGAGTTCCAAAATAACAAGTTTTTCTATCGAAAAGCAATGATTTGTACAATAATAATACTCTCTTCTTGTTTTCCTGCATCGGTCTCACGAGATACAAAAGAATTGATTAAATTTATTTCTACGATTTAATCACTCGTACTATTTTAACATCAACAAGCATTGTGTATGCAAAATCCGATACTGCTGTATTCTACACCACCCATAGGACGTACAGAGGAAGTCCTTTTTAAGAGTCACGACGCATATAAACGAACAATAGCAAGCTTGCATTTGTCATCTTGTAGATCATTAGAAAAGTTTTCGATCCCTGTTTGAGTCAATTGCTTCTGTAGTTTTGTGTACGTTCTTCGGAGAACTTTTTGTAAAACTTAGGATAGCTGATGCCTTCGAAACTATATTTATCTCTATGCATCAATTTAAAATTTATGTAGATTGAACATCAGAAAGCTAAGAGAACTGTTCAGATCTCAATTCTCGAACTGATGAGATGAAAATGAAAAAATGACTCTATATTGGTACCTATTGACCACTCAGAAATCATAACAGGCCATTGGACATTATCATAATAGAACACTCAGATTGTAAGAGATGATGCATACATAAAAATCTAGACTATGAGAAACGGCAAAAAAAAAGTTATTTTCATGATTTTCACTGTATGTAAAACAATATTGCTTCATTGGTCCATTTTCTGATATCTGAATGCGGCCTTAAGTTTGATTTTTAATCACAACAGTTACTTTTTGTTGAAATCCTAAGTTTTATCATAGTGAACTGCCAATAAATCCTTTTACTTGATATGATAGATATTTTCTACGTTGAATAGATATTGCTGCTCTGATTGCTTTAATTGGGATCATACTAAGTACAATTCTCATAGCAGTACTATTGAGAAAATTGGAATTTAGTCGTTGGGAACAGTATGTTCATAACTTCGTCTTGAACATTGAAATTAGCAAAGCAAACAATTATGCATCGGCTAATATCATTAAGTATGCAATTGCCCTTTTTTGCTTGAAGCAACGTGGTCGATACTCATCATTTGAGCGTCTACGAATACAAAAAAAATTATTTTCTTGGATAAAAACAAATCAAAGCATCAGACAACAGCAGCGCAACTTAATTGATACGTGCGTAGATCGGGTAGAACCATCGTGCAGTCACGCTCTGACAAACGCTATCAATGAACGAACTACACAACAGTGCGTACTGATGCAAGAGAAAATGGATCGACTTGAAAAAAGACTAGTAGAAATGAATGGCATGATGGAGTCGATTCAGAATTTTCTAAATATTTTACTTACTAAGGATATAAAATAAACATTTCATGTATTGATGATTCAATCTTTAAGATGGCAGTGTTCATACAAAGAAACAAATCTACGATTTTCTGAATAGCTTTTGATAAGAGTTAAAAAANAAAAAAGGTTCATGAATATATTGCTACTTGAAATCAAAACAGTAGAAAATGTTAGCAGATGAGTTTTATCCTAGTAATTCAGAAAAAAATCATTAGTTCAACTAGATGATCATCCACAGATAGGTTGAAAAAAGATTATTCAAAGTAGTAGCTTTTGATGTAAATTTATGAATTCATTTTCTCTATCAATATACGATGTACAATTATATCAACGAGGGCATCTACCTCTTAATTGACTAAGTTTCGAAAGTTTTGCAATAGCCTGCCGAATAGAATAGTAATGGACATAAGATAAAGCTTTGGAATCACTCTTGATGAAGTCAAGAAGAATGAGACGCATATCGCACGTAAATATTTTGTAAATTTTGACCAAAAATGTATTTTTGCTTTAAAAATAGCTTGCTTGAGGTCAGCGCTTGTTTTTCTAAATCAATCGAATGAATTCAAGAAGCTTTCACTTCTTTTAAAAATAGCACCATCATTTACGAAAAAAACAAATTAGAATTTTCAAGTGGTATAACACTTTTTTTTCATGCCAATAGACACAAAAGATGAAGCGCTCGGTTGATTCGACACTCTATTTGTAGATTTATTTTATGCCATGTTTCTATGGAATTACTATAGAAAGTAACACGCATAATATGAAGATGCAAATTAATAGAGTATAAAAGCAGTCGCATAAACAGAAAGTCTATCATCAATTGAATTATTAGGAAAAAAATAATCTTGTAAACCAAGGTATTCTAGCATATTGATTAATCCTAATAAGAAGCTTTTTTTTCAAAGTCAACGATAAAATGACAGCTACTGGTTGAATTCTTGAGATGTTTGACATCGACAAGATTTGCATTTCATTTGTATATTAAAGAGAAATGTCATCGCTATTGTTAATCAAATTATGATTTACTTAATAAGGTAAGATTTGAAATTGCGTAGTTCAAATCATTTCAATTTCAACGAATCAAAATCTCCTCTTTTCAATCAATTATAACACTTACCAATGTTAAGATTCAATTTTACGAGTCAGCTTCACTAGTCTCTGTATGAATGAGTATTTGTTAATTAAAAATTATTTCCCTCTCAGATACAATAAGTGACAAATGAATCGCAGTCTGTAATTCTTCTTGCAAAATAAATTTAGTGTGTTGCTGAATACCATATAGATTTTAATTTGATGGTTGAACTTATAGAAATACCTATGTATGAAACTCTATATCGATCCTTTTTTTTTATCTGTGACATCATCATACCGTCTGATGGCCATTGCATCATCTTCTATGGAATCTTTATTTAAAAATTCAATACTTGAAATTTGTTTTTAGCATGGAATTACAGAGAATTTTCAATAAAATAGAAGTCACTGACAATATTTCTTCAAGGTTTCATATTGAAATTAAAACCTAAATTAAGTATTTTTTTAACTGATTCCGATTAATTTAATGAACAGAGTACCATATTGTATTCTCGATCATTTCAATTTGTGACCATTATGAAGCTAACCTAACAAAGAAAGATATGAATGCACAGCTCATTATATGGCCAATAAATGAATTGGATTAAGTGAGTTTTTTCGTATGAATATAAATGACTTTTATATTCATACGAAAATCTTAGACTTGAATATCATGTATACGGATAACTTGCCGCCATCTCTTGAAGTATTGCTCACAGTATTAAGTATTACTTCACTGCATTTTTTTATCCTCTGTTGGTGACTTCTCAAATCAAACTAAGCTTGTTTGACAGCAAAGGCGGACAATTTTTTACTTTTTCCTGTTACGTATAAGTGATACACACACACATGGTTTTAATGAAAGTTCATCACTATAACGTGAAAAATATTTTTCAACTGAACGCTATTGTGAATAACTTGACGAAGAATATATCGGATACCCACATTTTCGAAACATTGACGACTCGTCTTGTGAAATATTATATATTACAAATTTTTCAAATAGCTTCTCTACTCTGTTCCATCATCATATTCTATTGTGTTTTTCGTGAACACGAACTGCGTCGCTTGTCAAACCACAGTATGCTATTGATTTTGGTGGATTGTTTTCTTCTTCAACTCGCCGAACTACCGATAACGTTGAGCTTTCTTAGAAGAGGATTATTGGAACCAAGTTCTAGTCAATTGTGTCTGTATTGGATTTTTATTAATTATAGTTTAGAAACTATCAATAGTGTTGTTATGGCTTTTGCCAGTGTTGAGCGATTCGTATTGATCTTTTATTCGCAGATAATAATGAAATCACGATGTCGAAGAATTTTCTTTCATTATATTCCGATAACATTGTGCTGCATGCTAGTAATTCTTTGGTATGGAATTCTTGTTCTCTTCAATTCATGTACGAATACATTCAATTTTACTTTATTTTTGTGCGGTTCTGCTTGTTATCAATGGAATGTCTTGATGGGAACTCTTGATTGGATAGGCAGTATGCTTTTCCCAATCATCACTGTAATTGTTTTTAATGTAGCCTTGCTTATTCGTTTTCTTTTAAAGAAACGCCGACTCAATGTAGCTTTTAATTGGAGTCGTACAAGAAAAATGATCGTTCAACTAGCAGCTGTAGCGTGTGTATATTTATTCACACAAGTGCCTTTGGCTGTGTTGGCAATAATTCGTCTTGTATTCTATCCGAATTTTCTTACCGATATATTGACTCTTTGGTTGTATTTTACGTCTTATTTTATTTATCTATTAACGCCATTTATTTACCTATTAACAACGAAAGAAGTCTTGCATCGTTTAAAAGATTTCAAAATATTCCCATTCCAAAATCGTCGTACTGACACTATAGGAGTGTAGATGATTCATTCAAGATGAATCAATAGTATTAAATGCTGGATTCTTTACCGACACACTCAATTGACTTCTATTGAATTTTTGATGTTGTTCTTTTATTGTAGCGTAAAAGTTTTTTTTGGAATATTTATTCAAAATGATTTCAAAAATCAATTCATATTTTATCAAAATATTGATACATTTTTGGACTTCATTAGAATAAAAGAAAAATGTTAAGCATATCAATGACTGGTTTTCTCTATAGTTTCTATCGTTTCAACAAGTTCTATATCGTTCAACATCTTGGATATTGATGGTCTAACTGAAAAAGTCGGCAAACTTAAATCTATGATATCCTCAATATTGTCAATAATAATTAATTGCTGTGTTACTTTTTCTCTCTATTATACACCTAGCAAGAATGGAAACATATCAACAACAAACAAAGTTATAGAAATCTGATTTTCTTTATCTAGGTGGATGAAAATCTCTAAATATAGCTACTGTATTTGAAAGTCTATCGAAATTATACTGCAGCATCAATGAGATGAAGGTGGACTCTCAGTTTGTCCGAATCCTAGAACCGTTTTTGTTTGCTGGTAAAGTTCTGTATAGTAGCTATTGCCGTTATGTAATGAGTAGCTGTCTAATTCGAGTTCGAATATAAATGGAGAAAAAAAAGTTAAACTAAAACTAAATCTTTTCCCAGATTTAGATTTAGTTTAACTTTTCGATATATGCGACATATTAATACATGCATACCCTTCCTCTGCCCCCACATTTGAGCACTCCTCCATGGTATCCATCACTCACAACCACATTTGAAGTATCCCGGGTACATCTGCACCCCTTCCGGGTACCCTTCACACACACACACACCTCACTCGCACCGCCACCTACAGTTTACCCTTTACTCTCCTCAACCCACACCCATTCCATCTTAAACTAAATCTATTTCTAACCCTTATTTTCGAATTGATACCATGCAGTTGAGTGTCCATTTATATTCGAATTCGAAATAGGCATCTCATGTATGTAGTGGAAGTACCATCTAGGACACTTTTACTAATCATCAAATTCTGAAGATTCGTCTAGTGTTCGGTGATAATGAGTGGAGAATCTGTTAATATTAGTGCCAATAACTAAAGTATGAATAGTTGCATTTTCATCAGGTAATCAGAACGAATGAAATAAACGTTCATCATTATAACCCACTTCTAGTTTATATGGTTGCATCAAATATCGATGATGTTGACCTGCATTTGTGATTCTGTATTTACTGACTTGTGCATCTTTGAACATACCCTTCAAAATTGTCTCGCTCGATACCACTTCGATAACATCAAATAATTACATTGAATAAGAGACGGGTCTTGTTGATTTCGTATAAAAAGAGTTGTCAGGGTTTTCAGCTTTCATCCAATGTTGCTTCGATGGTGGCGTGTAGGGATTTATTCTTATCGATCTATTTCTCTATGGGTTGTGTGCTTGATGAATCAAAAATAGCAAGTTACTTTTTCTTTCTCCGTTAACATTTCGTTAAGACGATTGGATTTTTCATATAAAATAGATAAGAATGAGAACTCATGAGACAATCAATTGTGAGAAAAAATGTCTACAAACTTCCTCATCTATGTTTTTTGTCACATTATTTCATTTCTTACTCATAAAACGAGTAACTTTTTGACGTAGCAGTTTATGACTAAACGAGAAATGAAAAGAATTCAAATGGTACTGCCATCTTCATACAGCAATAGAAAACTAACGGGTGGATCGAAAGTTTTGGCACAAAATGTTGTTTCATTTTCGACCTGCTTGAAAATATTTCCAACGAGTCTAAATCTATGCATTAGAATCAGAATTATTTGCTCTTTCGGAATATGGACTTAGAAATTTTGTGTCGGCTTCTGTTTGTGAGTTGTGAAATAATCTTTGAAAGGTATAAACAATTAGTTTGGGCAGAATGTTTTTCTATACATTTTTGAATTTTCACTTTTGTGATCCAAAACTAAAAGTTAAAACCTTGGCTATTATACCAGCTTGTAGAGCAAAACCGACTCTACAAAATGTAGCAGTTGAGTTCTTTTTGACTTTCGATAAGGCTTCTGAATTTTCATGTTTCCTAAATCATCATTTTTGAAAAATCGTCTTTTCCATCGAAAAATAGCTCTTGGAAAAATGCCTCTAGTTTTCATTGGGTACGAGCTACAATTTAGTTCGCTATCATATTTTTTCAAGAATTATTTTCTCTACAAAATTACAGCGTCTGGCAATTTTTACCATCGTCGCAAAGGGATTTATAGGGATCAGCAAAACTTGTTTGCTTGCAGTCCAAACTGATTTTTTAGACTTTTCAA
>OENM01000183.1:0-10355 GCA_900239745.1 Rotaria magnacalcarata
CAATATTCGATTGTTTTGAAGAGTGGAAGGACTAAGATAGCTTCAGAAACTGTACGACAAGCGTTAAATTTCCTGATTTCGTGAGAGATTTCATTACGAGAATATGCTTTTCTTCCATATTCTGCCTGAAGGGACCATACAACTATGACAAACCCGGTAGAAAGGCTGACATGTTTCTATTAGCGATAATCGAATATGTGCGCTGAAGAAAGTTTTTAATATTAGTTAATAAGTGCTGCCGAAAGGATGCCAAGTTAAGATTAAATATTTTTGAAATCTCTGAGAAAGCGTTCAAAAGGCAATTTTCTTTCTTCTATTATCCTTGTTGTATACAGACTGACTACAAAAAAATCAAAAATATAGAAAGTTCATTCAACTAGTGCTATTTAGGCTGGATTTTCTGTGTATAAATTATTTCGGTATCGACGTAGCTGAAAGATTACCACAAAATCTAGTGCAGGATCAATAACTTATGAGGAATAATCGGCGAATATGAAACAAGATAAAATTTTATCAGTTTCCTCGGAGTTCTTTCGTAGAACAATGTCGCTTGCACCTATTCGAAAAGTGTTCACGAGGATACGTCTCGTAGTAGAGCATATTCCTCATATGAATTATCAAAGATTTGATTCTATATGAATAAGAATTTTAAGTATTCCAATTGAATTTGTAAAATACCTAAAAGTGATACCCTTCGTACACACATCCTCGTCATGTACATGAATCCCTAGCATTTTTTTTTAGAATGAAACCCTTTTGATCTGATTCGAATTCTAAACTTTAATAAATTCGACGGTAAACTAGTAGTAGTTAGATATCTAAATAATCTTCAATCGTGGTGGTACCATATTTTTTATTTTTTAGAATTGCAATATAATTAGTTCCAAAGAAAATAGGATATAACTTTTAAGCCTAAATTTTACAGATTCCCTCACGTATATCGATCACAAATATTTGAATCATCCTTCATTACAGACGTTTACATCACAATATAAAAGAAAGCAGGCGACACGGGTCAGGCTTAGATTGCTCTAAATTATGTAGAATTTTCGAAAACCTTTGGTAAAATTTCAATTACTAGAATTTGCTTGGAAACATTTTCAATAGGAAAATTTTCGATTTTTATGCAGTTAATGATTTATATTAAAAATTTGCACGATAATTGGTAGCGATATATTGAACTACGACCTATATTTCTGTGTATATTATGGATTTATTATAGAACGAATAAAACCTCAGAGGAATCCAAAAGTTTCCAAGAAGAAATTGAAACTTTTTTTTGTCAATTACAATTTTCTTGACGGAACTATTTAGAACAGTCGACTTGCCGTTTTAATTCAGTATTTGTGAAAAAAAAATACAATTAAGAAAAATGACAATAAAACCTAAACAGTAAATCAAACTATTAAGAATCTTTAAAAGACAACGAAAGAAAAAAGGTTTCTTTTGAAAGTTCACAAATGAATTGGGTGGTTCATTCCTTTGGCCATTGATTATTTTTTAAGGCAACTATAATGTACAAGAAAACTTTTAATTTACATATTTTTTGTTACTCACACTGTCGTTCCAAAATTTATTGTCATGATAAGCTTTTTTCTAGAATGTTTCTATTTATATTCTTCCCGATTCTTATCTTCGTATTTGCATTTATAAAATAATAGTTTAAAAACTAATTTTCTTGAAAATTTTAAATAATACGTCTCAAATATACTATTCGCATTTTTGTTTCGAATCAAATCGATATCAACTACTCTACAATTCAAAAAATATCTAAATATAGCATAGTTATACATGCAATGCTTCGAAATTACAGCATCATTGGATGAAATCCACACTAAGGTAATTAAAAATAACTAGCTGGAATGCGGCGCTCGATCAGAACGAAAATAGACTAGCATACGAACGAGTTATTCGCGCATGCATACAACTTCGTAAAGAATGCGTTCCTGTCCGTTCATTTTTTACCCTATTTTCCGTGCTGCAATTGATAACCATAATGATTCATACCACGCGACTATTTCGGTATTTTTNCAACAACAACATCAGCTACTACAAGTAACTCATAAACAAAACAATTCCTAATAAATTCACGCCGAATATTTTGTTTTGTTTAGCTACGACAGCAACGACTACAACAACACAATATATTTTAGATGTTGTTATTATCTATCCTAAAGATCTGGAAATTGCATGCGCACAACCCGTAGCTATTTCAGCAGTTATTATTACTAGTGTTATGATTCCAATTCATTTTCTTGCAATGATAAATCTGTTTGTTAAAATGAACAATCTTAATCACAAGAACATTTTACGCTCACGACGGGCATATCGTAAATATTTACGTCAAACAATCGATGGCGAACAAGAAACATTGTTCTAAAATATTACTTTTACGTGGATATTGTTTCGTAAATGTCTATTCATTTCAATTGATAAAAGTTTCGAGAGAAGAAACAAAAAAATGGCTGTTTCTTTGTAACTGTATGCACTAGAAAACTGTCTTAAACTAGATCCATCATTTTTGAAAAAAAAAATAAAGCTTTCTTCAAAAAAGGAAATCTACCACACGGTTGACAACAGAATATTAATCAGGATTTGTGCAGTTAGAACTAGCCGACTTTCAGATTGCTTTTACTCGACGAGTTCTTCTTTGCGATCGAATTCAATCGAGTTGTATTCATTTTCTTTTCAAAAGAATTAGCAACGATTTCCGTCTCCATGTGCTTAAAGAAATATTATTTCTTCAGCAAAAAGCAGCAAGTCTTATTCTCTGTGTAGCTTTTGGTGATCTTTTATTCAAGTAGTTTTGAAGTAACTTCATCAACGTCAATGAATTTCTTCTTGGCTGAAAAACATTCAAAACTAAAGACGCAGGTGTTGTCATAATTATATAAAAAAAGTTCTTCTATGAATAGTCGCCGCTACTTGGAATTAGTGCACTTTTAATACTTCATGTCCACAAAAAGGTCGCAATTTAAAAATAAATGGATTCTATCAGACACGAAACTGTGATGGTGCGACGCAATAGCTAATGGGATTTATCTGTAATTTTTAATAAGTCCTAAATAAACAAATAAATAAGTTACTGAAATTTTTCAAACAAAAAACGTTTTATTGGAATCAAATATGTACAACAATTTCATGTTGAGTCGGACTGTTTACATGATAGTTATTGTGAGAAGTTGATTTAGCATAACGAATTCGAGTAACTGCACCGTTCCAAGGACGCATATTATGTATCGAAATTCTCATAGTAGTACGTTTGATATATCGAAAGAAGTTGTAATAATTTTAAAGTCACTTGTGCGATGTATACATAAATTAATCTTTAAAATTTTTGTCTTATCCATATAGCTCTACGATGATGTTACAATTGAATCGGTGATATAATCATTAGAAAAACGAACTATTTCAATTGCGATTTCTTTCGTCGCAACGATCGAAATTATGGTAAATCCATGGCATCCTAGCTACCGGTAGAACTTGTCTTGTTGCTTCTAAATTTGATTGAGTGCGAAAATTTTGATTTGGTAAGATTTTGCTGGGAACGTTCACCCTTAAAAACAGTATGTTTTTTTTTGTCTCGTGCTCTCCATGAAACGTTTTATATAGATTTAGTTGGACTCCACTTCGGGATATGTATTATTAAGGCTACATTTCAAGTTTAGTTTCCCGGCTACTATTGTGATGTAGACTTTTGTTTATTGTTCAATGAAAAATGTACTTCAATGCATTCTAGCCTTTATTTACGAATATAAATCGATAATGTTACGTAGCAATGGGATTGATAATTTAGATCGGCATAGTTGCAAAGTTCTATGTGAATGAAATTCGTTTTGGTTTTCAGAAGGATATCCATAGAAGGACTTGATAATCAGAGGGAAAAAAAACAAATGATTTGTAGACTTCAATACTAAATATTTTCATCATTAATTAAGTGTGTTGTCACCTCAATTTTTAAATGTTATTGAAAGTGTTACTGCACGAAATTTTAAGTAACATGTATTATATCATTTGTTTTAATCGTTTCGATGAAAGTATTATTTAAGACAAATCGCATTCATAAGCGAATCGCAACACATGTCAATCAACATGATCGAAAAACTTACAATCCGATATGTTGTTGTGCAAGTTTTTAGTTACCTAAATCATTCGTTACGATCAACTACTTAGTTGGCAAATGTAAATATTGAAAAATTGACCTTCACCTTCCGGTAATTGATTCCACATGCAATTCTCATTGTTTGTTCCATTCTGTGCTCATTTTATGTTTATATAACACTTTTATTCTGACAGCTGCGTGCATTTTCTTCAAAGCTAATTTAAAAAATGCTTTTATTTTTCTACAATCAGCATTTTGTGTAGTGCACGAGTCACGAAAAAAATCGTTCGCTTCACTTTTTAATTGCGATCTATTGTCAGATTGAAGTACTTGAAAAAAGAAAAAATTGATTGTTTATCCTATTGAATATTTTTTCAAAATAGAATACTAACAACAGGTTTCTTTCACTTTCAAAAACGATCATTTTTATTCGCTACGATTTCAAATGCTGATTCATACAGGGATTCTATTCTTTCTCTCATTACTCGATAGTTCATTAGCAGATCATTATAAAGGTGGTAGCATATCATGGAGACCGGTAAATTCGTATTCATTATCGAGTCCTGTTCAAGTTATAATAACATACCGAGACTCGTGGACACTCAGTAGATATGCTTGTAATGATACTACTATTAACAAATTTCTAACATACAACGATACACAAAATGCAACAGAAGCATCAATTACTTGCATTAGTTCTTCAGCAGCATGTACGACGTCACTTTTCACACCAATTAGTTCGACATTATACTGTACAGATCATTCAACAACGTTTGATATATCTACAGGAACGTACTACTCGCAACAAAATTTAGCATTAAATTCTGTAATTGATATTGCCTCGAGAGGAGCATCATGGTCAAGTGAAATTTTATTGAATGCGTGGTCACTTGTTTCTCATATGGATCTAACACCGATATCGGGTAAAATAAATAGTTCGCCAGGTGAGTTTTCTCTCATGAAGATTTATTTCGTTCTTTATATGTAAAAAATTGAATTTAGTCTCGGGATCATTACCGATTATTCAATTTTTCGTTAATGAGCGGAGAGTTATACAAATACTTGCATCTGATTGGGATTCTAATCAAGTTGTACGATGTCGTTGGTCATATCAATCTTCAACAGATGAATGTGGAAGTGCATGTTTTGATCTACCGAGTGCTTCGTTGAGTCCCATAGATTGCGCGATTACATGGACAGGCGCTCTTCGATCTGCGGATGTTGCTAATGGCGTAAACCAGTCGACATACGTGGTTTCGGTAACTGTTGAAGATTTTGTGAATGCATCCAGTACAACACCTCTTAGTTCAGTACCTCATCAACTACTGGTCCAGGTTTCCTATCGGTCTGTTAATGCGTGTGCATCTAGACCTACTATTAATAACTTTCTTTTACGTAACCAAGCATGCTTTGGTAAATAGAATTCTTATGCTAACTTGTATTCTACTCATGTTATATTTCCAGCTTGGTCAGTAGGCTCAAGGATGAGCTTAAGTTTTTATGGTTATATATCCGGATCTTGTTATAATCATTCGATTGTTGAGTTCGTGTCGTCAACACCATTCAATGTCAACAAAACAAGTTTCTATCAACTGAACAACTTTACTTGGGTCGCGACTATCTCATGGACACCTACAAGCGCTCAAGTTGGTGAGTGTATTGAATCAGTAGAGAATTAAATAACATAATTGATTTTAACATTAGGTCTTGTACCGATTTGTGCAGCAGCTGTTGATGACTATGGTCAAACGAGTGATCAAAATTGTGTAATGATTGCTGTGGGTGCTACCGGCTTTAGTATATTGACACCGACCTTTGTTCAGGGTACGGCCTCACCTCTCGGTACTATTATGTCAACACAGACGCGTTTTAGTATTCAAGGTAAGCCTTTACCAATAATTTCACTGTGATGATTTATTCTATTTTGCTTTTATTGTTGGAAAATTGTTCGCTTTATTTTCTAGCATCTTTACCATTGAGACGAACAAAACTCAACAATACTTATATTTATATATATCAGCTTGGCGTTGGTCTTTACCGTTATATTGACTGCAAATACTCTGGAGATGTCTACTTTATAAACAAAACACTAATTTTCTTCGTTCGGAATCCAGTATGGATTGCAGGTGCTACGTATTATATAGATCTAGGGTATGGAGTAGCTACGGCCGATCAATATTGTGGTACTGAAACGAATTACTTCAGCGGTAAAATATTTTGAAAGAATTTGTTAGGTGTTCATTATTTTTTCATTTATTTTCAGGTTCTTACTACTGGAGATTTACTGTGTGGAATTCACAGATGTCATCAACAACAACACCTTCGACTACAACAACAACAGCAACGACTCATACAGTGACTACTCGAGTAAGTATTTGCTGAGTTATTTTCTATGAACGTCAAGAAAGACGAAAAGTTGACAAGGGTCACTCTGAGAGAAAGATACTTTATGGTTGTATAAATAATTGCAAAGTCATGCCAGAAGTTTATTTATTGAATATAAAGGAGTAGTCAGGATTTCATTATTTTGAATTACATCGTTAAGGGTTACGATTGCCGTAATCGAACAGTATGCGTTGAAGAAACGTTTACTATATTTCTTTATAACTGATATTCACAACATATCAAGTAAAAATTAAAGGTTATTGTGTAAATCTACTGTTCGATGTCTCTAAAGCTAGTCCACTAAAAAATAATTTCTTCTGCTTTCTTATTCTATGAGGAACGATTTAATTCAGAATTTTCTGTGAATAAATTCTTTCAACATAGGCATTTCTAAAAGAATGATTGACGAAGAGGAAATAACGATAAAATTTTGTTACCGTCCTCGGACGTCATGCGTATTACAACATCGCTTGCACCTACAATCCATTTTTGTTGAATTTCTCTCGTCAATTTGGTTCTTTATGCATAAGAACCTTAAGTCTTCCGATTGAATTTGTAAAAAAAACTCCAGTGATACTCTTTCTACGTACGTCTTCATCATGTACACGAATCAGAAACATGCTTTTTAACGAAACCCACCTGCACCTAAATACATCCGACGACGATCTAGTCGTAGTTTAGATATCGACTATTTCGACCTTTATTTTTCGTCTAGGTTCAGGGTACTACAACATATAACACACTTTTTACAACTACTGGTGTTCCTGCATATATAATATCGACAACAACGTCAACAACATCGACGACATCGACTTCCGCCACAACTACAACAACAACATCAGCTACTACAAGTACCTCATAAACAAAACAATTCCTAATAAATTCACGCCGAATATTTTGTTTTGTTTAGCTACGACAGCAACGACTACAACAACACAATATATTTTAGATGTTGTTATTATCTATCCAAAAGATCTGGAAATTGCATGTGCACAACCCGTAGCTATTTCAGCAGTTATTATTACTAGTGTTATGATTCCAATTCATTTACTTGCAATGATAAATCTGTTTGTTAAAATGAACCGTGTTTATGAAAAGAACATTTTAGGCACACGACGTGCATATCGTAAGCATTTAAAACGAGTCTATACACCTCTAGAAACCAGCGTTTAGTCATCGTCTTAAAACAAAACATACATCTGTTATGTTTTTGATTTTGGATGGTGAATGCTTTTGTTTTTATTTTCCTTTTTCTGATCGACAGCAGTTTTAAAGAAAAACTATGCTAAAGAGTTGCGAAAGAAATAAAACTATCTGCTTAGATGCATTGTCTTTGATATAGACATGCGTGGGATTGGAACCGATACAAAGAAAAACTTTGATGCCGCATATATCGACTTTGAGAAAGATCATGTCTTGTAATTGCGGCATACTGTGATTGTATTTATTTAGGCGTGTTCAATTACATTCATTAAACCCTTACGAAATCTTCGATAATATTCTTTTTATCGAAGAGCAATATTAATTATATTGGTCATAAATGATAAATTTTAACATTATGATTAACGATATATTACGTTGAAGAAGTCTAGATATTGGCAGGGATGTTTCCTATCGTATAGACAGTGTATAATTTATTGAGGCAAACTATTTGAGACAAAGTTGCCTCGTGTTTTTCTAAATGAATAGCTTCATTCAGACTTTAATGTGTAAGTCTATTGTAATCCACAGTATGTCTGAATGTTATCGATGAAGAGGCAAACGCTCACAGATTCTAGTTTAGAAAAATCACTATGCATTGTTAACTATATTTTATGAATCTGTATCGCACGATTTCTTTTGCAGTCAGTAAAGGAGATTTAAAAGATTTAATTCTTTTAAAATGAATATAATTATCTAGTTGCTATTATACCAATTCCATAAGCGCACTTAATTAAATCATCATAGAATACCTTATTGAGCTCGTCAGGATTGCATCGATAATTTACCCATTCGAAAATTCTAAAACTTGCTTGTTTAAATGCATGTTCATGAGTGTTGGGTGAGATATGATAGATTGTAAATGTGCATGTCGGCTCATTTTTTCTGTTGTACAAAGTAACGAATACTTCTGTGCTTTCCTGTGTTGGTCCATCATGCAACAGAATGTTAACATGCCTAAAAAACACCATATTTTCGTTTGTCGAATGAATCTTTATCTCTCATGGCATTTGATGCCACACCGATAAATTTGCTTGTTGCCACCAAGCTGTGCATAGATTGTACGTGCCATTTCAACAAGATTTTCTCATGTGCGGACAAAATTGAGTCAATAGAAAGCGATGACTAAATCCTAAGGTTTTCGCGTCAGCAACAATATAGTGGGTATTTTTTTTTGGGTCTTCATTTTCAACTTCGAGAGCGAGCTTGATCATTTCTGAGCTGACATTAACACCAAGAATATAATTACAATTTAACGCTTGCAATCGTCGTGTTTGATGTCTTTGACCATATACTAAATCGAGTGCACGTTTTCCTGTTCATAATCCATTTTCATCTAGAAATGATTTGAGAAGGCAATTATAAACTGTCGAATATTCTGCAGGTTCGAGATAATTGGTTTGATGTCCTTCTACGTATTTTGTCCCAATACTATCCTATTGAGATAGTTTAGTAGTCAAAGTGTGCTGTCAATTGAATAGTCTTACACGATGATAGATTCTAACGATGCAAAGGAGAAACAATATTTTGCATTGGTCAGCCGGACTTCTGTTGGCAAGAAGTATTTTTTGTTGGAAACAAGATTAGGACGGTTTATTGGGCTATATTAGATATTTTTTGCCGGTGATTGAGTAGTTTTATGGCTTTTGTTCAGAGATGTTCGAATAAGAAGTTCTTGAATCGTTTAGATGGATAGAAAATAAACTTTCGAAAATTATTTTCAGATTAGCAACTGTCAATGTTCTCGAACTTTAGATAAAGCTACTCGCCCCGATGGAAAGAGTGTCACTCACCGAAAGATCTTTTGTCAAAATTCGACTCCTGAAATCGAACATCTCTGGCATGTTACTTTCATACCATGAAAAAAACGAATACCAGTAAATGATGACAAGACGATGTTCATTCAGTTTACATACTGTTCCCATATGAAAGTTTTTCCACTCAAATTTATGATTCTTCAGTTGAAATATTTACGCTGTTTTTTGGTATCCGTAATATCGAGAATCTCTAAAAGCGGTTAAGTCTAACAAAATCAATAACTCATTTGATGTCATAAAAAATTACCATAGTTAATCCGATATGACACAGACTAAACGTTTTCTGGTCATAAAATAAGCGTAGCTTATTTCATCGAAATTAATATCGCTAATATTTAAAAATGTTGTTAATAAATTATTGAAAACAATGAGTATTGCATCAATACCTGTTTGTTCAAATCGAATCCGATCAAAGACGTCGAATACATACCGATATTTTACCTAACTACCAATAATCTTTCGCGAATGAAATTAAAATAAACTCAATTCTAAAATCACTGCTAAAATCCTCAATATCATTAAGGTGCACCAAGGTCAAAAATCGAGCAGGAGAAACATTCCTTTTATTATTATATGGTTGGATAGAGCTTGATGAGAAGATCATGAATATCACCTTTAAAATATTTCTAGGCTTCCGTTTTGGTTGAGAAATATTCAAATTACAAACTGCACCTGAAAAAGTGAATATTTCACTTTTTTCGAGAAAACTCGAAATTTACCTAGTTTAATAATGTTCTAAGTTTCGAAAACTATCATCATCGAATTCAGCATGAAAATCTGAATCTACTGATGTAACTTTGACCAGTAAAAAACATAAGTTTCGTGTTTTAGGAGCTCAACTAGGACCCATA
>OENM01000183.1:18859-43145 GCA_900239745.1 Rotaria magnacalcarata
TGGTTACCAACTCAGATAGGTTAATTAATCAAGTCACTATTAAAGTACTTAGTTAGGATAATATTCTATATCTAGAATGGATCAAATTTGATTCGATATTTTTCGGTCAAGATTTTATTCGGCAAAGTTGGAGTCGGCGAAAATAGTCGTCGGCGAAAATTATATTCGGCGAAGTTGGAGTCGGCGAAAATAATCGTCGGCGAAAATAAAATTCGGCGAAGCTGGAATTTACCGACCAAGCGGACGTTTTTATTTCATTTCTACATTCCTGCATTGATCTTTGGTATTGTAATAGTGATTATAAAATATTCAAGATTTGCTACAGTACCTGAAACGAATAAAAGACACAAGCAAGATGTGTAGCTATGTGTTTAGTTACCAATACCATTCATTTTCTCTTGAACCTTAGAACATGAAAAAATAGTATATTGATAGTACTAAAGGATATTATATTATTGTCTTTTACTGAAACAAATGTAACATTGCCATCAGTTAGATCACGGCCTTGCAATAAATAATAGTTCTACAATGGATAAAATGCTTAACAACTATGTGTTAAATACAAAAATAGATACAAATTAAGGAATAATTATAAGGCCAAGGGGGAAACATCGTACTTTGACTCCTCAAAGTACAATGTTTATCCCTTGTATAAGACCCTTTCGTGCAATTCCTGTTAAATTCAACCGTGTAATTTGATGTAATTGTTGTTGATAATCAAAAGGATATTGTTTTAATCTCTATACATGTTAGGATGGATTTCTTCGTTCCCAAATTGTGAAATATGATTAAAAAAGAGTGCTGCAGTATAAAGAATGCAAATATCGATCCATTGCGCTCCTCCGTTTCGTAAATCGTTACTAATGTTAATTAATAGTCGTCACAAACCTTTTTACATACTAATTGAGAACAGCGAAAGAATCAAGAATGCAGTCAATAGCATCAAATGAAATATGATTGACACTATATTAATAATAACAAAGACGGATGTACGAAATCAATATGACTGAAAAGCAGACACTATTTCCAAACATCCTTTTCTGACTTTTTGCTAATTTTGAAAGAAAATTTTTCGTTGTGAAATTTTTGATCTGTCACGCTTGTTTAGCCATGAAGATTCATTCAAGACTTTAAAATATCTTTTTATTGAAAGACGTGTCCGATGGGCTGAAATGGAATCAATCATTTGGTCTCGCATGAAGATTTTTCGCGTGTCTTTAAATCATCATTTAATGAAACGAAGTAAGCAATTGGACAACACTAAATACGTAAAATAGACGAAGGATGTAGTAAATATTTGATGACTATTTTATCTATAGTAATTTATAGTACGAAATCGGCCAGTAAATTAACTATGCACTTCCTTAAATGTTTTATTGAAAACACATATATGTATTTATTTATTATTCAATTTAGTTTCGACTTAGTCGATTCTTAGAAAGCAATAGTTGAGATTTACATACTGAATCTATCTTTTTTTTTGCCACGAGATCATAAGTCAGCCTGTTTTTATATTTCATATACATCATCAATCAATGAATCCACAACAATATTCTTGGTCAATTGATGATACAATGTTTGTTCCGATTCGTCCTTCTCTTTGCCGATCCTATTTGCCTCTATCAAATAATCATAATCGCTAATTTTGTCTTTTTTAGCTTCCAATTGTTCCATCTGGTCCATGAAGACTTGTGTATGTTCGGCAATAAAATCCGCGTAACGATTGGATAAATAATTCAACCAATACTCTTTATCCGATACAAAGTCAACCAAAAAGCTTTTGCCCAATTCAATTTTTTCCCTTTGAATTTGCGCAACAGCTTTTGCTACATCATCATGGTTAGCTAGAGTCATATTGTTATAACGCATAAAACATATTTTTTCAGTGCCCAATGGCATTTCCAAAGTATTTCCTGGAGATATGTAGAAAAACAAGGCCGTTTCAAGTGCATCAATCTCTGCTTCCTCAGCAGTCACTCCATTCTTGTACAGATGACTTTCTGAGTGTAATAAAGAAAGTTCTTGTAGACGATAGAAATTAAAGATCCTCTCAACTTCCCGAAGAACTTCTTCATCAGATAATTCCGATGCGATCATCCTTTCCTCAATATTTTTAATTTCCATTTCGTATAAAGCGAATAGAATGCCATCATGACATGTTGCAATGACATTCATCGCTTTGTTATAGCACTCTGCACGTAGATTTGGATATTTTACCATTGCATCCAACAATAAACCGATACGTTTTTTAAATGCTTCACGATAGTTTTTAGCTTCCGGCAACCTTAGCGTTTCTTCGTAACGTGCCAGCCATATCTCAAAATAACCTGATCTATCTTCACTCTGAAAATTTTCTTCCCATTGTGCTCCGAATTCTATGGAAAAATCGCCAAACGACGCTAGTCGAAGTTGGTCTTCCAAGCCGAGATTTTTGATATTGTGAATATTTTCAGGAAATTTTAGAATACGATTATGATTCAACATCACCATCTTAATATTTGGTAAGCGCGCTAATTCTTTTGATACCTTTCGAAGCTGATTACATTCTGCATTGAAAATTTCTAGCTTTTGAAACTCTTTGAAACTATCAGGTACCTCGGTCAAAACGTTATTGGAAAAATTCAATAATTTTAAGCCAGTCAAATTAAATAACGTCTGTGGTATTTCTGAAAATCTGTTGTTGGCTAGAGACAAATATCGTAAATGCTCCATTCTCCCAAAGCTGTCAGGAAGTGTGCTAAGAGAAAGAAAGGATAAGTCCAGAGTATTGGAACGCTGCTTAAAACAATCTTTGATTCTTTTCTTTGCTTCCACATCCTGTACGTCATCTTCGGGATCTTGCCAGGCTTCTAGAGATTTTGTTAATTCTGGCATTGTCATAGGCTTTGGAGGTGATGGTCTTAAATGTTGAGCTTGCGCGAAACGCATGCTACTGACTCCCACTTGGCTACGACGTTGGGGTGTTGCAGATGGACTTTGAAGTCGTATATTATTGGAGCCACGTTGCGGTGCATCAGTTTGGTTTCGACGTTGAGTTGTTGTCAAAGAAATACCATGAATTGCAAGAGAATCCATTACTTCTATAGAATATGAAAAATGAAATAGAAAAATAATTTTTCCAGGTCATTCAAGTGTATAAATATGCAATTTGAAAATTGAACTCAACTTTCGTCTCTTTCACTATATAGGTAAATAATTATAAATGCTGTGAGTTTATATCTCTCGAAAAGTAGAGATGTGCAGGGTTACCCTACTCTACCCTACATGGTAGAGCAGGGCCAGGGTAAGCACTGGAAGGGTAGAACAGGGTCAGGGTATGCATTTGGGGAAGTGCAGTACAATATGATGCAAGTAAAAATCCAATAAATTAAAGTTGAGTCAGAAAAAGAAAGAAATCATGAATTGATCCAATCATAGATACTGCTAAATCAAAGAAAAAGTCAAAGAAATTGAGAAAGGATGATTATTCACAAGACGATATAATCCTACACTGTAAAAAAGGTACTTTACGGAACTTCGAAAAAAGGTTCGGTAGACGACAAAAAGCTTGGAAATGTGTTCAAAATTTCAAAAAAAAAGAATAAAAAAATCCACGGAACCTTAAAAGGATCTTACCGTGTACCCAAGCGAAGATCCTTTTTCTTCGAAACCTTTTTAAGTTCTGTACACCAAAAAATAGGTTTTGTAGGAACATACGAAACCTTTAGAGTTTCGTGTTAAACATAATAGTTTCACAGGAAGTCCAGTACGAAACCATGAGGTTTAATACGAAACTTTAAAGGTTTCGTATGTCCCTACAAAACCTATTTTTTGGTGTACGGAACTTAAAAAGGTTTCGAAGAGAAAAGGATCTTCACTTGT
Organism: Rotaria magnacalcarata; assembly: GCA_900239745.1. Taxonomy (NCBI): domain Eukaryota; kingdom Metazoa; phylum Rotifera; class Eurotatoria; order Philodinida; family Philodinidae; genus Rotaria; species Rotaria magnacalcarata. The sequence goes on from OENM01000183.1 coordinate 22,721, forward strand.
GTACACGGTAAGATCCTTTAAAGGTTCCGTGGATTTTTCTATTCTTTTTTTTGAAACTTTGAACACATCGGCAAGCTTTTTGTCGTTTACCGAACCTTTTTTCGAGGTTCCGTAAAGTACCTGTTTTTTTACAGCGTAGAATTTGCACTAACAATCCAGGATGATTCAAGTGAAGATGAGATTGAACGTTATGCTAAAGAAAAATTAGTCATTAGTAACGAAGAATCTGTATTACAATGGTGGAAGAAGTGGAGTATAAATTATCCGACGCTAGATGTTTTACCAGGATCATTACTAGGCATACCAGCTAGTTCATGCGCAAGCCAAAGAATATTCAGTGCCACTGGAAGAATCCTCGAAGAGCGACGCCAAAACTTAGGTGACGATATTGTGGATGATATCTTGTTTATAAGAAATTTTTAAAAGATTTTATCGTAATCTTTTGTAGATTATTTGTAATGAGATAAATGAATAATTTATGGCACTTTAGTATTTCTTTCTTCAGTTCTACAGATTTTGCAGGGTAAAGATAAGGAACATAAAAGTTTTACAGGGTATGGTAAGCTCAGGGTAAACCCTCGCAGGGTAGGATAATGGTAAGCGAAAATTCCTTTACCAGGGTACAGGGTAAGAGAAAACCTTACCCTGCACATCTCTATTGAAAAGGTCAATAATCAATGTCCGCGCAGTCAGCTCAGCATCTTCCCTTTGTGACCGGCCAAAACTTATAAAGTATGAACGCACAAAAAGAAAAGAACAAAAAACTAATTTCTAAAAACGATTATATTTGATCTGCAAATTTATCTACGCTCTCATGTAAATTTTAATATTTGTATTTCAGTTTTGATAAGGTAAAAATTCAATAAATTATTGCAATAACTTAGACAAAGGCTATATGTTTATGCTTGATTTCGGCGAATAAGCTCGATCAGTCGCCGCGGAGACCACCTTAAATGTGGTAATTGCGACTAACAGGGAATTAGCAATGCAGAACAGTATTTCTGAAGAGGCTCTGCAATCTTTTCAATCGTTCGTCAACTAGGAAGTAAAATGAACAAGGGAATTAATCATGTGAAAATATTGAAAATGTTAAACATTTGAAAACGTATATGTGATAAGATAAATAAATCGATTAAATAACGAATACTATGCATAGGCTATATTCTATTGAGTAAAACTATGTAGATTTTCAACTTTTATTTTGTATCGATTTTAGTCGGTTCAAATCATCATAACATATCCGTTGTGTGGGAATCAGCTAGTATTTTATTCCATTTTCTTTGACAAATTATTCACTTACTTACGTCGAATGATTTAATCAAGAATCTTGATGAAAATTTTATAATTATGGCAATGCAGGTTAAAAAGACAGCATATACTTGACGTGGCTGTCTTTTACATATTTCATGACTATTTATACAAATATACATTGGAAGAAACCAATGTTAATCTTTACTATCAGTCTTTCTCTAAGGTTTTTTTATTGCTCTTGCCTTTGAATATACGTCAGCTACTAGTGCTTTAGAAATGGCTGCACTTATCAGAAGTCAAATATTTAGAATGATCAGCAAATGAATTCGTGCGATGCAAGCAAAACAACACGTTACGAAAGTATAGAGAACTTGATTTCGAAGAATACTCATAAAACGACAATGATATTTATTATATGACATGAAGTTTTTTCTTTAGAGCTGTGTGATAACATATTTCAAAACATTTGTATTTAATTTTCAGTAGTTTTTCTGGAGATCTCTAATAGATATGTCTTTGAAGTACACCGTACACAATCATATTTATTAGACCTACATTCAGTCCGAATCTCACGAGTTGAGTTATATTAGAACTCGGTCATTTCCGGGTTTAATCATTCACATTGTTTTCGCAATTCCAATCCATTGAGCATACAAGTATAGCAATCCTTCGTCACGGCATTTGTATTGACGATGGTCACATATTGCGCTACTCAGAGTATCTTTGAGTTTGTTAAGCTTCGTTCTTTTTCATCTAAGAAAAATTCTTTAAGAACGAACTATGTACTTTTCGTTTTACGAACGATCATCGGGTGGGAAGAGTGAATGTACACTCGCACCCAATAGCCAAAACTTTTCAGTTTTTTTCAACGATCATATTCAATTTCGTTGACATTTCATACGTCTGTCCTACAATATTTTCCTGTGAAAAATCCTTTACACGTCCACCCTCAATATTTAATCCATTGTGCAGCCCGCGGGTGTAGGTGTGAGTTTGGGTGGAATTCAACAGAACACCGCCACCCTTACACACCGAGTATAGGCTTTGAATGCTATCAGCTTTATCAAACAGACATGACGAGCGCATATACGCAAGCAGTAACCAAGGCTATGAGTCTGCTTCATATTTTTGAGATGACTCATCGTTTTGTAAAAATGAATATTGTTATCAAAATAAAACTTTTCGGCGATAGTGCACATATTGTAGGCATTCACAACAGGTCTAAGAACTTGTAAAAAGCGAATAATAATCATTTTCCTAAAATATTCTATGCATTTGCATATTTGTTTCGGGTGAATATGTGTGTGTGTGCGTGTATTATTCTTTTTCATCGGCAAAATTTTTAAGAGAGAAAGATACTAAGAAAAAAACGATAGAAAACTGACTATTCATGTGTATTGTCTTTGAGAAGGCCAAGTCTTTTAATTGCTGCATATTGCGATGGTATTTCCATAAGGGCATTCAAAGCAAAATCAGCGTCGGTATCAGTTGAGGCTTGAACAATACTGTTATAGTTAACAAATTGAAAATTATCAAAGTTTCGCGCAGGCAATGAATCATCGAATTCTTTCATCATATCCCACGGCCCATCACCAACGCCGACCATAACAATTGATAACGGATAATTACTTGCCTCAACAATAGCTTCTTTTGTTTGTCGTTCATTTGTTACTTGACCATCGGCAACAATAACAACAATATGATACTAAAGGATATTGAAAAACAAAACAAATCCATTGATATTCGAAAGCATTTCATGAAAGTTATACTTGTCCTGTTTTCTTCACTATTCGAATAGCTTCTTTAATTAATGGTGAAAAATTAGTTGGCCCAGACATGCGTACTCTAGGTGTAATTTTATTATATGCATCTAGTACACCAAGAAAACCTCTACAATAACTACCATCCGACTGTTGAATAAGAAAACAAAAATGTTAATGATAATTAACAGTAAGAATAATAAACATACGCGTAGAGGAAATATTTTTCGATCAAGTGTTGTTCGATCACCAAAGCCAAATGCTGGTATTAAACTATCGGAATCAAATTTTTCTAATGTACGTCCAACGATAGTTATAACCTAATAAATAATAAATCGAAGAAATACTTGTTTTCCTTTCTATTATCTATTAAGTCTAGCATACACTTTGATATGGATTAAGTAGACCTTCTTCTATATGATGTAATGAATGACCATTAAAAGAATGTTTGCCTGTTTCTAAATTACTTATTGTGTAATCAATGCCAAAGATAAGTTGCGAACGAACTAAGCCAACATCTTTGACAGCTTGATTTATTTCTTCGATTGTTGAAAAATCGTCTCTAATGGCATTTTCATGAGGTGTACAAAATTTTCCTAAACATTGTTTTTTTCAGTTCATTTTTTTATTTTTCTAAAAACCTACGATATATCACCGGATGGCCGGTTTCATTTTTTATTGCTGGTAGCTCACTAGCTAGCTTTGTTGAATCTTTACTGATATGATACGGTTTTTCTTGTATTATCGGAGGTATTTGAACATAATCATCAATATCATCAATATCAGCTTTTTGGTTTTTACGTTGACGTAAAAATGTCGATGATATATGGTTACTGTCATTATCATCTTTAATAAGAAAAGATAACGATTAGTATTGGTATTCTTTATTTTAGACCGAAAGAAAAAAAAAGAAAAGAATACTTTTTACCTAACGTATTTGCGTATGCTGTACTAGCTGTTGTTGTTGAAGGCGACGGAGTTAAATTTTGATTTGAATCTGATGGAGTTAATGTAATTGGATTTTCTTCAACTATTGTTGGTAATGCTGGAACAGCTGACAAACGATATTCAGCTTGTTCACGTGTAGGAATATTTTCATCGATAGTTGCTTCAGTTTGCTCGTCTTTTTCCGTATCATCATCGGATTTATTTTGACGACGTCGATAAACAATATATAATATAAGAAGAAGAAGTAAAGAAATAGAAATCCATATCGACAGTGAACTGTGCCGTGGTTCGGTAGCAGTTACTGTTGCTGCTGGTTGAAGAAGAGGTTCCTTCTATTCAATGAGAACAATGATTCGTCTATTGATTTTGAAAATGAAACAAACCTGTAGATCTGACTTATAACGCAAACATCGGCCCTTATTAATATTCGGTGTTGCCATCGAGATAGAAAACGACTGATTCTATAGAGAAAATAATAAATAGAATGATGATGATTTTTTTCTTTTTCTTGTCTAATGATGTCATTTGATGCTTTTAGGATGTTTTCTTCATCTATATCTTCTATGTTTATTTGTCATTAAAAACTATTCAGTCGAACAAAAACAAGCAAAATTTTTCCTTTCACTAGAAACAGATCAGGTCCGACGACTATTTTTAAAATGCTTGCCTTCTTGTTTAGTTATTGTTTATTAAAATGCAACAAATCAACAGTTTTCATATTGTATGATCGACGTCATTGTGGATAAATCGAGAGAAAAAAGACATCACAAAGAGTGCAAATGAGAATATGCTCTTTTTCTTTTGTATGCATTTTTTTTTCTTCTCATCGTGCTTTATGAGTTTTCCTTCTCTATGTATAGTGCGCTTATTTTGATATGTAAGCGTTTGCTTTTTTTTTGTAGACGTTCTATCCTGTCTTGCAGATGTTTGATGGGGGTAGCATGTTGTCTTATTTTTTTATCCTCTAATTTATCACTTAGAATGGCGTTTCTGTCTAATTCTCTGGTACTACTACTGTAAAGACAACGACAACTTGGTCTTTTTTTGTTCCTTCTCTCCAATACATACGTTTATATGTAAACAAAAGACAATGAAGTGGATGTTTTTGCAAATGTTCCAGAATATCGGATCACAGAGTAATAGTAATGAGAACAAAAGGCACAGGCGGTTAACGCGTTTATATTTGATTCTTATCTTTCAAAAAGAAAAAAGAAGAACAGACAGTTGTCTGTATATGGATGAATTCTTTTTCTATGTGGTAGTATGCACTCTTCTGTCTACGATCAATCTATCGATTGACTAACTTATCAATGAATGAATCAAAGACAGTATATCGCATCATCTGTTTCAGATCTATGCCACTGGTAGACGGCAAGAAAAAAAAATTGATTGAAAGTCCAACTGTTTTCTTCTTATTATTATTTTTTGTGTATTCTTTTAATAATCATTATAATAGCAAATTAAAAATAAACACATGAGAAAATTTCCTAATGATATACTTTCACTGGCACATAGGAAAATCTATTTCTATCCCAATAGACGTCAACAAAATCCGATAACATTAGCATTTAATGTTTCGAACGACGCGCTAAGAGATCTCATTATATCTGGTACAATGATTCCGATTAAGCCAAGTAAACAGCCCTTAGACATATATATATATATATATATATATATATTATTCTTCATATCTATGGAATTTATTAGTTTATGCATTTACCTTGTTTAAGTTTCTGTTCTATTGTAGTTGTTCGTGTTGCAAAAAAGAGTCAGAAGCATTGCATCTTTATATAGTAGTTCTCGCCACGTGCATGCTTAAACTGTGATGCATTGGACAATGACAACAGACGTTGTTGTTTTGTTGACAACTGCCTAATACATTGACGAGAGTTGACATATGATGAATAATGACTCAGAATATCTGAGAATGAATAGTATATTGTCGGCAAAGGTTTTTCGTATGGATGCTTCAAATATGTCTTCATTAATTGATTTAAAATCGACAGTGCAGAAAATACAGGGACAAATATATAATTACATATATAAATGTCCTTGTTGACTAATTTATACTATCTTATGTCATTTTACTTCGGTTTTTATGCTCTCGTTGTACCTTGTCATCGCTTGTTCATAGTCAAATAGTGGCGAGAAGATTAAACTAATTAATAATATCGATTTTCTACTTAAGTAATAATATATATTACGATAGCCAGTATCTTCTACTTAAGCGTCGCAGGCACGTTTGCGGTTAATGTGATACTCTGATATTCGTTTTTATGTATTGAGTAAGTGTCACTTGAGATATTTTAAGATCAATAGAAAAGCAGACTGACAGAAACAAACACGAACATTGCTACTTAGTAGTTTTTGTGAATAATAGTTAAGAAAAAAACGGCATATTTGCTATCAAAAGCACACGTTAGAAATAGATTAAAATATATAAACAATAAACTGTGCCTGATGTTAACTGAATTAGACTATCGGTTTATTTGCATAGGGCATCTAGTTTGATATTCTTATTATTTTTAGTTTATCTGAATCATGAGAAAAAACAAAAACAATGTTGACATGCTCGAAAAACAACAAATACGATGCTAGCAGAATGCCATTTATCCATTAACTATCAAAGCATCTTGATTCCTATGATCTTTTGAGTTGAATAGTACATTATTAAGATATTCATTAGGTTCGACTTAAAATCTTTTCTTTCATATGATATTTACACACAACTACCAATTATTTAAAACTTGTCAACATTGAAATTCAATTGCGTTAAATTTCAACTATTCCATGCGTATCAGAAAAAACTTCTATACTTTTCTTTTCTTATCATTAGTCCTATATATTCATCAGAAATTCATTCCAACACGATTGGTTTATGATAGATTTGTTCGAAAACTTTCTCGTCAACTTACATATAATCAGTAAAATTGTAAACTCTCATTTGTGGATATGATACTATATAGGTCATTATTACGATCATCGTTTTCTACGGGTGACAAAGATAAATGTGATTTCAGTTAAAGTATTCCTGTGTCTCATCAGGAAATAAGTAGATTTCAACAAGAATTTAGAAAGATTATCATATTCAATCGGTAAATCTTCAAATTTGAAATACTCTCTATTAGTTTGATCGATTTCTTACTGGAACGAAATTCATTTGTATTCGTCATATTTGGTCAATGCAAGACATGGTCATATATGATGCGAAACTATTATCTATGGACACATGCAGAATATACATTCGTTATGGATCATCGTCTTCATGGCATATATACTATCCTCAGTATTAGTAATTGTATAGGATAGCATATTATGTCAGACGTATAACTGTACTACTGATGTTGTATTTACATGAGACATGCGGCTTTAAACAGTACCATGTGTATGTCTTCTTATTTCCCATTTTGATTGTTGTAGACATACGCCATTACTATTATTCCTTGAAACAAAATAACAGATTATAAAGTGTGAAAATAAATCAATGGTATCTCGAACAGATCTTGTCGGGAATAGCTTTCGTTACGCCGTCAAATATTTGAATGATTATTCGTAACAGCTGAGAGAATATAATACGGCATATTTTGAAAAGCATCTGCTTTCAATCTTGCGTTATTTCATTGTAATTCACAATTATTAGTTAGTGTTAAGTAGAGACATCTATTCTCGTTGTTTTTTATTGATAGATGTTCTACGAAATGAGAGAAAAAAGAAGAAGAAGAGTTCCATCGTTTATATTATATTCAAATACTTGTTGCTTTCGAATCAGATAAGTGCATTAACTCTACGACGATGCCAGCTGTACCAGCAGGTTATTCAAGTCTTGGCCAAGGAAATAAACCAAGTTGTTTTGATCGTGTTAAAATTGGTTTCACTATGGGTTTTACAGTGGGTATGGTCACTGGAATTGTTTTTGGTGGTTTTACTGCCATGCGGTATGCTATTGAAAAAATTGTTTGTTCTTATGAAAATACAATGTGCTGTGTATTTTAAGGTATGGTTTACGTGGCCGTGAGCTTATTTCAACTGTTGGTAAATCAGTTGTTTCAGCAGGTGGAACTTTCGGTACATTTATGGCCATTGGTAGTGCTATTCGTTGTTAAGAGACAAAATATACGATCTCTCTCTTTTTTTTCTCTTTCAACTTGCCATTGACGTTTTCCTAAAAAACAAAATAAAAAAAAATACTGAACGTGATTAGATTTCACACTTTTTTCATATTTTAGAATAATGTCTGAATCCTATATTCTTCATGATGTTATGCGTAAAGTTAAAGCAGATGGACTATTTGATTCAATTCGCCGTGATTTAATATCAGATATTGAACAAAATGTTTGCTTTTATTAAATTAAACAATAAAAAATTTCTATTTCATTATTCGTTTTCTTTTAGTCATCATATTTAGATTTAAAATCTCAAATCGAATCTTTAATGTCATCATATCTCGCCGAACATAAATGGAGTTCATCATTGAAAAAATCTGATATACGCGAAAGAGCACGCCGACATATAGAAACGTAAGTATTTTCTTTCTAGAAGTAAAAACTATTATTTGTTGTTGACGATATGCAAGTGTGCGACTCTATACAACAGATTGATGATAACAGAATACTGACTAGTAAGATAAGAGTGCCGCGTCCGAAACAGTGTTGGATAGTCGCTCGAAAATCTGTTGATATTTACGTTACCAAGAGAACATATAGATACAATTAGCTATAGAGAATCATTATTATTGAATAATTTTTATTTTCTATTTTTATTGAAGATCAAATTTAATCAAAGATGCATTACCATCTCTTGTTAATCAATGTATGCAAACGTGCCAACAACAACTAGTCCAACCGCGTCTATCATCGTTTGTATCTGATCATATTGAGCATGTTTATAATTCCATAGGTAAATATTTTTGTCATGAAATTTTTGTTCTAAATAAATTTTACTTACAGGTGGAACTCATATTTTTCGTCCATCAACATCATATGCACAATCAACTACAATTTCACAAGAACCTTCCAACCAAGAAAAACCATCACAATCAAATAATGAAAAAAAAGTTCCCAAGAAACCAAATCCAACTCCTAAACCATCAAATCCGATTGCCAAGAAAGTCCCGTCATCATCCGTACCAAATAAACCTACTAAACCATTACTAAATCCAACAAATTCTGTTAGAGAAGAAAAGAAACCTCGTGCTGTATCGCCATTACATTCGCCAAATGAATTAATCGATATTTCTCCATCGCCACCATCGATTGATAATGAATCTACAATCGTATCGTTAAGTCCATCGCCTCCACCTCCTGTTGTTCGTATTGCATCACCGTTAACTGTTTCAAAAAATAAAGAAACTCCTCGCAAAAAGAAACATTCACAAGAACGGCATGGTGAAAGTTCAACAAACAATATCAAAAAGAAAAAGATTAAAACTGACGATAAATCACCTGCGAATGACAAATGTACTATCATTTTGTTTCCAAAACATAATTAATAGATTTTCTTTTATTTAATATTCTAGCGGATGATACTAAATCAATACCGACACCAAAGGAAAAAAGTACTCGAAAACTGCGAGCTCGTCGACCAAATCCAAAATATTCAGCAGAACAATTTGAAACAGGGTACAAGAAAACATGGTATTTTTCAAAATCAATTTATTTTGTAGTTTTAGTGATATTGAAATAATAGAACCATCATCGTTGCCACCACTGTCCTCGTCATCTGTAAGTTTATTAATTATATTATAAGAACTACCTTGAGAAGAAGCTGTAATCTTCTCCATGAATAGCAGCGTATCGAAGCAAACACTGGATTTCTCCTCATTGAATGTAGTCAAGAGTTGTGATAATTAGAATACGCGATTGTACTTTGAACAAGTTTTAACATCTTTTCTTGTTTCGATATATAGACGATGTCTAAACCAAAGAGAAGTCGTTCATTAAAATCATCAACGAGTTTTGAACAAGAACAACTCGATACACCATCATCTCCTTGTGCAACTTCAGCACTTAATGAAACAGCCACATCGGTAGGTGACATATCACCTGAATATGAAACATTAGTTCCTTCGCCTGTAATGGAACAACAACCGCCAGCCCCACAACAACAATCTGAAAGTAATAGTCCATCTTACTTTTTGTTTTCATGAACTGATTTTTGATTATTTTTAGAAATTGATGAACGATCAAGAACACCATCGCCAACAATAGTAAATAAGAAAAAATCAGCATCGCCAAGACGTCTTCGTCCAAGAAAACAAAATGAACGTTCTTCAACGGTCGACAATCAAAATGAGAAGTTTGTGTGAATTTTTTTTTATCTATATTATGATTTTGCCTGTTTTTCTTCTTATTATTATTAAGAACTACTACTACTACTGATGTTTCAACACGTGCATCTACTGTAAGTTCATTTTCTGTTCTTATTAATCTTTTTCACTCTATTGTTTTTATGATTAGAAAACTCGTGAAAGTAGCCGTCAAAAGACAGAACAAGCAAGTCAACCATCTAGTCATGATGACACTGATGTTCAACCAGCAACAAAAAAATCTCGGCTTACATCATCGTCATCAACAACTAGTGATGTTAGTTCTAAAGATGCGCCAAATCGATCGATTTCAGTACCAGAAAATCTTAACGCCGCAACAGATGAAACACAACCTACACGTGTATCACCATCAGCATTGGGTGCTCCTGTTTCGAAATCATTTATTTGGAAGCCTAAAATATCTAAATAATCATTTTGTAAATAAATATTTGTATAGATAAAGTTCCAGAAACCAACATGTTATTACACTGGATGATATCTATGGAGATAGGTTTTCATCAGAAAAGATTTCTCTGATGATGAACATGGAATATTTGCCTATTAATCTCTCATGTCACTAACAAAAGTCCACTCGGAAGAGTCTGGCCTCAATGAGACCAACACCGACGAGAACAGACACTCCTATGATTTTAGCCGAAAAAGCCCAAGAGTGATAGTTATTAATAGTATTAATCAAATCGGAGCGATCGTTGTTTCCTTACACATCTTCTAAGCGAGCAATGACACAAAATAAGTACATCTATAGGAACGAAAAAAAAAACTTTGTAAGCCATTTGCGAACGACTCAATACGTTTATTACAAGTGTTGCGAAGAACTAATTATTTGTACCAACCGTACAGGGTCGCAATGACGATGAGTATGTACTTAACGAAAGAGCAGCTGGTGCCAAGAGCGACTTCGTCTGTCGATCAAAGTACACTTGATATCATCAACTACTATTGATATCTTTTCCTAAGCAGACAAACTATTTAAAGAAATATTTATTTATGCAATTTTGTAGCAAGAAAATATGTAAATGAAGAAATTCATTTTATAACCAGAAATTCTATCAAGTCAGTCATTCTAGTCAATAGTAAAATAACGTTAGTTCGTAGACACGATTGAGTCTGTTGTCCGATACATTTTTATCGTCATGGCAAGCATGAAGCTCCTCGCTATCATCAATGATTCATTAGAACATTTAACTTAGCGTCAATTGCTTCCTGCTTGATTTATTAAACACAAACAAATGTCGATCATAAGATAACGAATGGAAAACGTTACATAGAAAATTAGCACATAGAACAAATAAGAAAGATGTCTTGAATAAAAAGCATCAGTATATGTGTGAATGATGATCTTGATAAAAAAAAAAAACTTTTTTTGTGAGAATGTTGCTCTGGTAGGCGATAGATTTTTTCACTACCCACACTATTTCGTCATTGCAATGCAGAGTTAGAACAAAAATAATTCGATATCTCGTGTAGTTATTTATTCAGAAACAGAAAGTTGTGCACGTGACAGAACTTTTCTCTCTCATTCTTACACGTGTTCTATTCATTGTTTACTTTCTCCGCGCCAACGGTGTGTTTACAGACGCTGTGTCTCGTATTCACCATGCGCGAGCAGGTGGTTTTGATTCTAAGCGAATTTAACAAGAGGTAAAAGGTGCGTAGCGGATCAAAAAGTAGTTGCGATGACAAAATTGAGCGGACTGAGGAAAGTTTCTTCCTATCTGCCAGAACAACAGACTCAGGAGTACTATGAAATAAGCTCATTGGAACAAAAAGCAAATGTTTATTGCTCATAAAGTTACACCGTAGTATTGTAAATTCTATTTTTTGCATAATCTATTACTGAGAGTTTTGTTTTTATTTTGGGTATCCACAAAGGCTCAATGATTACAACTGTATAATAACCAGCAAGCATAAAAACAGTAAAACATAGACAAGAGATATGTATATCTATGTATATAGTCACTCACACATATATATTCTGACCATGAGAAGAAAACCAGTACAGATGAAACGAACGACGAAGATGCAAGGTCGCAAGAATAACATTTTTAATATCACGATGAAAAAAAAACTAATGGGAGAAATGTTATCTTATAGCAAAAGAATATCTACAGAATTATTTTTTTAAAATTTAGGAAGAGATATTTCATTTGCTGGTCGGCTTATAAAAACACGTTGTAACAAATTTGTGTCTGTAACGTGTTGTTGTACTTAATACCATAACACCATCCTAGAAATAAGCGAAACTATAGCTTTGACTTTTTTTCCAATATCGACTGCATTAAAACGTACACGAATGGATAATGCATAAAGATGTTTTAACATAACATGATTTGGCTCTGGTAATAGAGCTGGTTCATACTAGAAAGTGAAAAAAAGTCGTTTTAGCTTTTAAATACAAAGGAAAGAAAGATCAACGAAATATTTACATGAGCTGCTGTATCTTTATTAAGAATAATATTCAGTAGATGTGGCGGTAGAAACGGTGGTTTATCTGTTTGTGAAAATTCTTTTTGAGTTGTTGGTGGCCAGGTCTGTTCATAAGAGCCTGGTGGAGAACGGGCCATATCTGTGTCAGTGGCTATAATTATATGGAAAATGACAAAGAAAATCTATCCGATTCTGTTTTACTACACTGCTGTTTAACTAAATTCGCACTTTGACTACTGGATAGAATTGAATCTGATGTCAGCGCTTCCATAACTTCGAAATCACTTTTTTTAACTGTTACTACATTGTTACGACCATTGCGATCATCATCTTTCGATGGCTAAAAGAGAGAAACTCTTTCCAATAAAACAAAATCATACGATGTTTGTTTTTTGTAGCTTACTTCGTTTATATCATATTCCCAACGGCCATCAATTTGAAATTTATACTCATGTTCACCTTCAGGTAATTCCAAAATAGCAACAAAATCATTATCACTAAAAATTCGAAGAGAATAGAATTCGTTTTCTTGAAAGTAAGTACAACCTTTTGACCATCGATATCATTTCTTTCCAATTAGTAAATGAACCGGTGAGTAATGCTTCTTTATCTTTTGGTAATGCTGGATATTTGAATACAACAGGAATAGTTTTTTTTTCATTGTGCATTTCTGAATGAACAGCTTGCTGTGAATGATGTTGATGCACTTGACGTTGATTACGAATACGTATTGGTAAACTTGGATCATGCCTTGGTACCATCTGAATATGGTTTATAAAATTTTAAAGAAAACCAATTAGTTTGTATTTGAAAAAAGAGATTTTATTTACTTTGTCATCAGTTGTCGATACGTGGCTACTTACGCTAGAATCATGATGGTCGAGAGTAACATAACGACCATCTTCACCATCGCGCTCATATCTTGTATATGTATCACTACGGGTACGACCCGTTGTTTGTTGATTACCCATGAACTAAAATAAATCAATGAAGATGAAAATGATTTGTGTACGTATTTAACATACGAATTGTTTATGTTGCTATATTCGCGAACGAAGAAAGTCTGTCTAAAATAATAAACAAAAGTTTTTTTTTTCTTCAACAATAAGAAAAAAAGGTTCGCTCTATTTTTCTTTCGTAATACATTGGCGTGGCATGTGTGTGTATATGAATATGTATAAGTATATATAATACAAAAAAAGAAAGAAAGAAAGGAAAGAAAACGAAGAAAAGAAACAAAAACGAAAACACTCGTACGTCGCGCTCACATTCATTTTCTATACATGCAAACAAAAATTGCATATAGAATAGTCACTATGAATCTTTGTTCAATGAAAAATAGTTAGTACAAAACAACGAGTAGAGTATAAATCTGTCATATATATATGTACAACACACAGAGAGAGCGAAAAAAAGAGGAACCAACCAACAAACTGTACATAAACACAAGAAGAAGAAGGTTCAACCGCAAAATGTGCAAGTAAATCCTCCGAGTATTTTAATTAAGGTGGGTAATTGTATTGATTCATCGATGGTTGTATCATGAATATAAAAATTGCACAATGAACAACGTTTTGCACGATCCTGAATGAATATAGGTAGAAATGTTTTATTACAACGTTGAAAATCATGTCCATTTGGACATGTGATATCATAAAATGTTCTTATATGTAATGCTAATCCACACAATGGACAATGAAGATACTTTTGATCGCACGTTGGTAAATATTGACTATTAATTTGCGTTTGTGTTATTGGTCCGTTCGATAATGTTATTGGCGTTGTTGTCATATTTGGATTTGCCATTGCAAGTAATGAACTAAATTGTGTTGCTAAATTTATAGTTGTACTACTATTTGGATTCGTTACATTAGCTGATGCTTGTAATTGTTGTGTGGAATATTGTAATAGTAATTCACACCAATAGAGAATGGATTTTTCAATTGGTGTCAGTTGTATTTGTTGATCGCCTTGAACATAATCATAGAGTTTTTTAATTAAATCTATTGATATCATTTGAGCGAATACATCAGCTAAAAATAACATATAGGGAGCTTGTCTTAAACCATTACCAAGGCCGCTATTGTGATACGACAATAAAAGACGACATAGCGAATGAACTTTTTTCAGGAGACTAACACTCGCTTGGTCAGCACAATCAGCAACAGACATGATTAAATCAGTTAATGCATTAGATTTATCTGAGTAAAGTAAAACGCGTAGTGCAGCAAGAACATCATTTAAACGAAATGATGGTAATGGATTTGAAAGAAAAAATGTTATGGTTGATGGGACATCTTTTAGTGAATAAACTGATAATGTTAAAATTGCTTCACTACGTTTCATCGTTAGTACAGTACAATGAGTAGGTGTGATACCAGCAGCTTGACATTCGCTACCTGAAATAGAAAATTAATTAGCACATTAGAATGTTGATCTACAAAATCGAAATCTTTAGTGACAAATATATTTCACTTGTGCCCTTTCGTGAGTATTAGAAATGACGATAGCCGTACTTATGGTATACCAAAAGTTCGCGGTCCGCCATTTAAAATTTTATAAAACAGTAAAACTTGAATATTTTCTTATGGGAATACATAGTATTACGTCTCGTCTTTAATAATCTATAGAGAAGCTCTATCTTGGATTAAGTTCTAACATCCTGCTAGAATAAAGATATAGTACTTATAGCCAATAAAAGATCCTGAAAATATAAAAACAGAATACGAAAAGTAAGAGATATTCGTCGTTTTATTTTATTAAATGCTCAAAATAAATCCAAGATAGAGCAGTTCTATAGATTATTAAAGACGAGATGTGATGCTATATATTCCCATAATAAAAAAATCCAATATTTACTGTTCTCTAAATTTTATTAACATCGGGTCACGAACTTTTGGTACCCCCTAAGTAGTTCATGGCCTTTATTTGAACTTATTATATTGGTTTACGATCATTTTACAGAATAGTAAGAGAAAAAAAAGAACCGGAAATTGATTTTATGAGCCAATCAAAATTTCAACAAAAACGGATGTGTCTATGTCACGATAATACTGCTGTAAAGCTATTGATTGCCCGTGAAGGATTCAAGCATTGTTAATTGTTCGTTTGACTTCTTCAAGTTATTTTCAAAACAGACAACATTGATGCTTGACGAAAATTCCCTTCCGGCTCATTGTTCTCCTAGTATTCTGTAAAATGAGTAGACCATAAGAGGAGCATGCGAATGGCATAGATGTTTTGTTTTTAAACATAAAGGATACTAACAAACATCGACCTGAAAATCTGAGAAAAGACAGGCGAAAAAGAAAAAAAGATTATTACTGCATGGAAAGTGACTGAACTATGAAATAACAATTATTCTAAACGAAGTACAGAACTTGTCAAAAAAGACTAATATATGTGCAGCTTTCATATGGACGCGGTTCTCGTTACACTAATGCGAAATGTGTCAAGTAAAACATCTCCTACAGAGTATAGCTGTTTACCAAGAACAAGCAATCCTCAAGGAAACGGTCTGTCTTACTTATTCCTTTACTGCCAACAGATTTTTACTGTTGTTATCTTTTTGTTTTGCATGTTTATATTCCGTTTTTCACACTTTAACACATCATTATTATTCTAAGCATCAAATTAGCTTGTAAATATACGCGTCGTATTCACATGTACTACAACTGGAACAACGCAAGCCTCTATGCATTCTTAGCGTTTTAAAATATGGATATTAACTATTTACATCTTTTTTTTTCTAGTACAAAAACAAAGAAAAAAGTAGTTCTCTGCATAATATTACTAAAACGAGAGAAATCTTCTAAATGATAATTCATTTTTTAGTGGAAACTCTGCATAATAAAGCATCAAACGAGCTAAGAATATTCTGGAAAGAATTCGTGCCATTGACATTAGCAGAAAAACTGATGTAATGCGTTTATTTTAAACTAGAAACAAAATGAAACTATTGTTGTTAAATCCTGCATTTCTAAAAAGCTTAAAAGTAAGACTTCAAAAAAAAAAAAAGATTTTTTTCTCAAGAGGACTGTTACAGTATTCGTATCAATGAGAAAATTCCTTGATTATTAATTTCGTGTAATAACTTTTTCTGTTGGTGACAAGATAATTGTCCACGATTGCTATGGAACGTACTCATTGACTGTTGGTTTCCTTCACGCACACACCCGTCCCTCTCTCAATAGGGACGAACAGACATACTCAATAATCATTGACTTTTGACCTCACAATGCTATGGTAGAATTTACCTGCTGGTAATAATTGACAAAATTGTTCAAATCTAGTTGTATGTTGTGCTGGCAGATGATGATGAAGATGTGGATCGTTAAATGTTTGTGTTACTTGTCGATGTATAAAACCATCGCGACATATTAAATATAAATCTTGTGTATCCGATAAGAAATGTGTTAATACACTTGAATTTAGAGCATATTCATTAACTGTTTTAATAGTAAATTGTGAACACGATGTATTATAACCTGTTGATGTTATATTCAGTGTAGCTATAACAATTGAATCCATTTGAGCAAAAAATAATCTATGTTCGTTATATTGTTGATATAAAGCAATATGATGTATACGTGAACCATTTGAAACAAGATGTGGCGATTCTTGTTTTGTATATGCCAGTAGTGGTGTCAGTTCATTACCAGTTAATGATATGGAAATAAGAGATACATGTCCATGTGATGAACCAAGTGCTAATATACCGGCTGTATCTGATAATGAAAGCCACGCCATAGCTGATATAGAATTATGTGGTGGTTTATAGGATGTTTCTACTTTTGAATTGTATAAACCATTTGGCATTGATGGTGAAAGGCCTGATTTTTTTATTCCATTTGCTGTTGGTTCAGTTGCATTAGGTTCGAGTAGAGCAGCGTATGTGAGTGTAAGATTATTAGTTGGTTGTTGTTCAGATAATTGCCATATAACAACATGACCTGATTCAAGACCACAGAAAAGAAGAACGAAACGCGATGGAGAATCACGTCGAAGAACATTCGACCAGCCCAAACATGTTGGTACTAAAACAAAATCGTTATACTTTGTTTTTTTAAATATTATTCTTTTTGTTTTAACCTAAAAGAGCTTCTTCGTCACGTGATAATCCGCCGCCAGTTGTTCCATTACTAGTGGCTGTTTTTCGCGATGTTGTTGCATTGCCACCATTTCGTTCGTCTAATTGAGATCTCCATCGTTTCGAAACATTGAATAAAACGACAGGTGATTCTTGATTTGCATCACATATAACAAGTTGACCTGTGGATGAAGCAACAGCTAATAAACGAGCACCATCTGGTCGCAGCGAATCCGGACAAAATAATGCTAAGGGTGTATATGTGTAATATTTTAAATCGTCTTGTTCAAGATGTTGATCAAGTTGAAACCATGAAACAGTAAATAATTGAACTTTACGTGATGAATGACCACTAAAAGTTAGTAGAGTAAAACCAGTTGATGAGGCTATTGCAAAACGAGACCAATCTGAACATGAAATAGAGCCATCTTTGAGCGAATCTGACGTTTGAAAATGCTGTTCTTCAAGCAACGAACAATCAAAACCACTCATTATGTTTGATATTCTTGTTCACAACTAAATACAATGAAAACAAATAAAAAACAGATAAGATTATATGTACATGAGATCATTTTAGATCTTAACTGAAACATCTGATTAATTAATAGTTTGATCGGAAAGTACCTGATTATAGTAAAAATTACAATATTCAACAACATGATAGATAGCTCGAATTTTTTTTTTCGTTTTTCTTTTTCTCGTGTCTTGTTCGGTTGTTGAAGGAACGAATAGATCAGAACGCAAAAAGAATGAATGAGCGACGGTAGGAGGCGTCACAGAGAGAGAGAGAGAGAAAACAATGGCGTGGTAGGATAAAAGGACGCGTGAGACGCTACAGAATACAAATCATTCATTCTCATTGTTTGTTGATAAGTACCTTGACAATGTCATAAGAAAACAAAAATTTAATAAATATCACTATTTCATAAATTTTTATTGCTCTTACTCATGCGAATTATATTCTTTTTAATGATAGAAGAAAAATTTCCTAGGATATATAGATGTCACTCGTGTATTGGCTACCTTCGAAAGATTAAATTTTTCGCTCGTATTATGACCATGATTAGCTATTTATGACACGATAAAATACGGCTGTAATACGATTTACGATCGGAAACTGTAAAAACCGAAAGGAGATGTTAGCGTCGTCGGTCGTGCACGATCGTTTCTGGTTCCAATAATGCTCGATATGGGACATGTTGAAGATGTTTTATATTCTCCCTTATTTTGGATTTTATTGGATCTAACTAGAAAGTCTTCTGGTTAAGGTAAAATTTATAATTATGCATAGTGAGTGAATCAAACAAACGTTCGGAATGTTTTCTATTGGTTACAGTTGACATTATCATCTTCAACAGTAACAAAAATGAGTGCAAATGTTGCGCTCTCTCTCTCTTCCTATTATTTTTTTAGCGCATAATTAAAAAATTCTTTCTAATCGTCTGCAAGTGTAACTTTTTCTGAGGAAGAATATTGCTTACTCTCTTTTTGAAATGAAACAAATTGAGATACTCGATTCTTCCTTGAAAAATTCTTCTCAGCGTGCTCTATCTTGTAATTATTCTGAAACTTCAAATTTGTTTTGATGCTCATCGGCCAAAAATCGTAGCGCGTCACCTCTTATACCGAAAGTTCAAAATCATCAATCCGCAAATCTGATACCTGCATGTTGTAGAGCACGATCGAAAATGTATAAAAACATATCTTGTTTGGTCATATATGTTTTGAATAGCATTTAGCATTGTGAGGCAAAGATATCACTATCCTATGGTGAAAATGAGTCAGTTTCACCCATTTAATTAACTAAGTGTTTTACCCGAACTGCTCAATCTATGCACGGCTGATAATTACCTATTAATTCTATGTTATCACAGGCATCTACTAGCAAAAGAGTTGATTTTATATCCTTCGTACTTTTGTAAAGAGAGTGTGAAGAAAATGACAATATTTATAACATCATCGCGTAACAAAGAATCGTTATTGTTTTCTTTTCTACTGCTCTTGCGAAACAATGTCGGCTAAAAATGCATGCCTAAAGCTAACTTTTTATGCGCTATTTAATGCACATATTAGCGGAAATGAAATTCTCTTTAATGATTTTTTTTCGTCACGCTATGACGGTTTTTCACATTTTCGTCATTTTGTATGTTTATAAAGGAAAACTTTAAACCAGTGATCATTTATTCAAAGATCACTATAATCAATGAGTGATAGATTCTGGTATAGTGATCACTTATAAAACTGACTCTCATGAGAGCATATTTGGTTGGTCTCTATTAATACAGCCTAAAATTACAATCAATTTGCCAATCAAATATATCAATCGCTCTCAAGTAAGCATTTGTTCCACGCTAGTGATAGTTCTGATTCATACATATTTTAAAACGAAGATCTTTACAGAATTATTTTCGACAAATCATCATAAAATTATACATTCGTTAAAAACAATATTCAGTATTGAAGCTCTAATAGCTAGGGGCATAACCAGAGTTTTTGGGTGTGCTAAATATCAAATTCAGATCATGCGACCGGAAGTAAACTTACGGAGGATGATATTGAGTCGAGATGCTGAGTTTCTATCAAAAACGTTTTGAGATCGGAGTTTGCAAAAAATATTTGTTTTCG
>OENM01000183.1:54035-70950 GCA_900239745.1 Rotaria magnacalcarata
TAGACCTAAGTTACAGTTGTAGTAAAGAAATAAAAATATGAGTATTGAAGTAACATTAAAAATGTGAGAAAACAATGCTGCCACATGTTTCTCTAAATAGGCACAGACTGTGGATTAGTTAGAATCACATGACCGAAATAAAAAATGAAATTTCACTCGGACAGAGACCAGAACCACAATAAGGGTGCCGGAACTTTGGTCGGGATCGGGGCCAAAAATAATGTTGCCCCGCGCATCTTTAATTACTCGTGAAAAAGTGATGAAGAAAAGTCATTTTACGTTGATCATTCTGATAAAGTGAAAACTGTACTTCAAAAATATAAGATACATATCAGATATCACCCTTGAAATGGCATCTTCAATTGCGGTAATAAAAATAGCTTCAAATTGTCAGAAATCAACTTCGGAACTAAACAGTGAGGCTCTAAAACCCCATTATCTATGTAAGAAATATAGCTGAGATGAAATATAA
Organism: Rotaria magnacalcarata; assembly: GCA_900239745.1. Lineage (NCBI taxonomy): Eukaryota > Metazoa > Rotifera > Eurotatoria > Philodinida > Philodinidae > Rotaria > Rotaria magnacalcarata. The sequence goes on from OENM01000183.1 coordinate 54,508, forward strand.
GAGAAAAAAATTTCTCTATTTTTTTAGGGAAACGTACTTGTTCAACTCAAAGATGATTCCGTTACGCTCTCTATAACGAACCAGAGGTTTTTAATCAAAAGCCAACTACTTCTGCGGATAGAGTGGGAAAAATCAGCGTTTGAGTGCGCATTCGTAGAATCATATATATCTTGCTTTCGGCTAAGAGTGAGTTGCAGCATATTTTCGTTACGGAATCACAATCAAAAATGAACTACGTTTGAAATATAAATATTTTTCTTCAGGAACAGCAATACCTGGATCTCTTCTTATAGTTAAATAGCCTACTCAACATAGTTCTAAAAGATGTGATCGACTTTGAAAAATACCATATTCGTCTACATGAAAAAGCACAAAATAAAAACTGTTGATAAATATCTACATTCGTCGATACAGAGTGATACTTGTTTAACAGTATTTTCCCGGTAAAATATATACAGCTACTTACATAAAAAATACACTTTGGTGTACTATCGACAATGCTCTACAAGATGGTTATATTTATTTTACTCAATTTTGAAGTTCAACTTTGCCTACATAAGTGGACCGTTACGTGGATAGGTCGAAATGTCAAAGCATTATAATCGTACTATTATGCTCTTTTCCCTTATTATTAGGATATTCTTGAAAAGCAAGATATTTATGTACAACTGATATTTTTCGATGTACACAACATTTTTTGAAGATTATTTTCTTTTATACAGTTACAGATAGATTGTGATTGTTTAAATAAAATTGATTTCGATTAAATAAATATATTTTAGTACAAAAGAGACAAAAGTCCGTTTAACAAAGCTATATAGTTAGAAATATCTGCTTGTTTTTCCTATTCGAAGACTTGTTTTTCGTATAAATAACTACAAAAATATAAAATAAAGCATGTTATATTATAATATTTAGGGAAAAAACTGAATGCCTTTAGCAGATCAGAAAACGCGTCCTAACTACGGCCACATTTTTTTTCCACGATTAACGTAGACGGACTCATCCAAATATCTTGGACGTTTCCTCGTGTGCTACGGGCCTGCCGAAAGATGGCGAGATCGGCCCGGGCATCTGTTGAAATCAAGTAAATATCTATTTGAAGTTAAATTCATAAGAAATTGCGCAATAACATATTCGTCTTCGTCCGCCGATTTGTTCACGGTTCTTTTACTTCGTAGACATTGTAGAAATACATATATCTTTTGTCGTTCTTTTATTCTCTTTTATTTTTATTTTATTCGATCAAATACAACGTTCGAATTTTTATGTATTAATAACAAAAGAAAAAACACACACGCTGTTCTTCTTATTATTGTTTTTTTTCTCTACATGAGACCGGAGCCCATTCGATAACAAAAGAAAACGATCGAAAATTTAGCATTGGTGCTTTTTCTATTTTTTTGTGTAATAATTAATAATTTTTATTGGCCACGCCAACGGTTAATTTCTTTTGGGCAATGGCAAGATGATCACTGTATTCTTGAAATGGTGTTTTAGTGAATACAGTTTCTTTCCATAAATCAGGTGTTAAATATGAATAAGTTGCTGCCATAGCGGCGTATGTTGCTTTAGCTAAAACACACAGTAACAAAATATAGAAAAACATTTAAAAACAAAGACCCGTAAGTAACATACCGAAGTTGCCAAGTGTAGCGGTACATCCTTTGGCTGCTGTCCAACAATCTTGAATACCAGCCATTTGAAGAAGTTTCTTTGGTACTGGAGCGCATACAAGACTTGTTCCACGAGGTGCTGGAATCAAACGTACAAGTACACTACCACAAGAGCCTGTTACCTATAATGAATAGACAGCATTATAGTGAATCATATAATTTAGATAATCATACTTTGCATGGAACTGTATGTGGTAGACCAATTTTGTTACCCCAATAACCTCGTCGTACAGGGATAACGGAGAGCTTGGCGAGAATAATAGCACCACGAATAGCAGTTGCTACTTCTTTTGAACATTTAACACCAAGGCCAATATGTCCTTTGCCATCACCAACGACAACAATAGCCTTGAAACGAGTACGTTGACCAGCTCGAGTTTGTTTCTGTACGGGCATAATTTTGAGTACTTCATCTTTAAGATCTGGTAATAGGCGATCGATAATATCGGCTTCCTAAATAATAAATTCATATAGAAGCAACTAAAACAAGCGAGAAAACAATAAACAAACTTTGATGGGTAATGAAAATAGATAGATTTCTTCGAGTGTACGAATTTTGCCATCATTAACTAAGCGACCTAGTTTGGTGACTGGTACCCATGCTTTTGTTGTATCATCTTTTGGACGTTGACCACGACGGCCACGGCCACGACCACGACCTAGCAAACAAAAGGCATAAGTAAATTATGTTTATAATTTTTTTTTTCAACATACTGTCGCCACGGCCTCCTTCACCACGACCGCGACCTATAAGATGAAAAGAAAATTTTTACACAAAACGAATTCTTTTAAAATTTTCTACAACTTACCTCCTTCACCACGTCCGCGGCCACCTTCGCCGCCTCGTCCTACAAGAAAAATTCTAGCTTTATATAATGAAAAATCTTTGTCATGAAATTTTTACCGCCTCGTGTACCAAAGCCACCTCGGGTTCCGCCACGTTCTGCCATATTTGATCTTTTTTTTTTATATAATTATCTGAAAATAGAATTTACTTTAGTATTAATATTTGAACAAATAACATTTTAATGCAATCGGTTAAAACTGTCACGTATTGAATGAATGACGTTCATATCTAAAAGTAAAAAGAAAAGAAATTAAAAATGTTGTCAACGTCGAACAAATCTTGCTTTTAAAAACAAAATTAGAAAAGCAAACAAGAGCAGAACGATGACAAATTTTCTATTTCTATTCCTGCTGTGTCTTGTATGAACATAACAATACATTAGTCAATGCTCACAAATGCCAACAGGTTATTGACAATTACTTGAGTTTTATTTAGATTTTACTGTGAACTTTTCATTTTTCACTATCTACGACTTTTCCTCTTTTGTTTTTCCTGCATCCGATTATTTGTGTTCAAGAAGTAAAATGTTGACACAAAATATTATCGACAGGAGTATTGTTTCTTGAGAGAAATATATTTTTGTCTATTTGTTTGACAAGGTAAAATTTCTGTTGTTTATAGGTATTCTTTTACATGTGAAAAAAAATGAAAGAAGAACGAGATTCTTTTTCATTTCATCGTAATGGTATACATGTCTGACAAGTTCGTTTCTTAGCAACAGATCAAACACACAAACAGCACTTTTCTTACAACATCTCCGGCACAAAGTCATACATACAATAATCGATTCACCGAAAAGCTTCTTATATTAGAATAAAAACAATGCTATACATGCCAGCAACCACATTAGCGACACCATTAGTTCTACAAGAAACTAAAACAGTACCATTTTTACCACAGTATTATATGGTGCCAACAACAACAACAGCAATGATTCCGACAGCATCATTTCTTAATACAACATTTGCTTATCCAACTTACGGCATCTTGACGAAAACAATTGAAAAACCTCCAACTGCTGAAGGTATACGTATTGAAATCAATTGATAGAACATTAACATCGGAGTTCATTTTTTTAGTTAAAAAACCTCCTCAACAGGTTATACATCATTATCCGTCATCATGCTCTACGAATCATTATAGTGATTGTTGTGACTTATGTTGTCCATGGAGAGATCAATCTCCTAATTCTTCTAATCAGCGATCACGGTCGCAATCACAATCTCGATCTCGATCGCATTCTCCACCGGCACACGACCAAGAACATTATTCTCGTCGTGATCAATACGATGGATCGAAATTTAATCCTAATGTTGAAACTATCGATGAAAAAATCACACGTATTCGACGTGAATTACATTTAAATTCAGCATCTAAACATGACAAATCAACGGAAACCATCGATTATTATCATCGACGACCATCACCACCACCGCCAATAACTCTGGAACAACGTATACCCTACAAACAACATTACGATGCACCAAAGCCACGTCCACGTAGTACATCATCAAACAGGTTAACACTAATTTAAATTACTAAGAAATTTTGTTTGATGCTTTGATTTCCACATAGAGCATCATCATTACCACGTGAGCCATGGCGTTCATCAAATCAAAACGATTATGCATGGCGAGATGCTCATATGCCTGCTTATCGTGCAGCTACATTAAATCGTTCGCAAACATCACTTAATGAATCTCACCAATCGAATGAAACAGCCCATCAACGTAGTCATTTAAGTACAGAACATCGATCGACAACTAATTGTAATAATAATTATGTCTACCGACCAAAGTCCGAAGTTGAAACTCGTAAATATTACATACAAACAACAGGTAAAAATCCTGATCATGAAACCTATCAAGCCTTACATCCTAAAACAACGACATACCATTCTACTGGATCCTGCTATGATACACCATCACATACTAAAACTCATCATTCATTCTATTCAGAGGTTCCAAGAACAGCCTATGCACCCAAACTAGTTGATCTAACACCATCTAATAATTCATATACAAGCAATGATGAATGTATACATATTGTACCAAAAAATGGTAGTACATTAGATCCACCCTATTTAAAAATCTATAATGCACCTGTTACATATCTTCATTAACGATCTACTACGTATTATTAGACTTTGCTTGAATTAATCTTTTTTCTTTGCTCTTCTTTCGTCTTATACATATTTATAGTTTTTATATTTCAGAATATCCAAATAGAAATCCTCAGATTTATTATAGCACTAAGAACTGTTCTTATTTTCTCTAATAATAAAATGCCTGGGAGTCTTTTTATGAAAATCTATTCAACACAATACTATGTGTACGAGTGTTTTATCTAGCGGGAGGGCAAGGGACATTTTGCCCTTTAGAGACCGCGTTTTCCCTCCCGAGGGAAATGAAATAAATAATTAATTTTTATATAACTTACAAAACACAGATCTTTCGAACGCATCAGTATGATAGACTCGATATTACTCATGGTAGTTAGTCCCTTAAAAAACTTTTGTCTGCCCTCCCGGAGTGAAAAATCTAGATAAAACACTGATGGGTACTGATCTTAACCAACGAATAAAGTCATTGAAATTATCGACTATCTCGTAAACGCCAGCTTCACCCTATTTCAGCAGCAAGAGTGACGTTCTCTGAGACTAATTAAAAGTCTAGATTACATGTCGCCGATACAGAGTTCTGTAATCGTCGTTTTCATGAAATCAGTAAGAAGTTAGAGAGTGCGTAACCGAACTTTCCTTATTCCACTGAATATCACTGTTAAAACCTGACTTATTTTAAAATCTGAAAACTTTCCTACTCTTACTGATGACTTCAAGTTCTGATCGAAATCCTCTCCCAAGACTCTCGTTAGCTAACTTAATATTACTAGAAACAAAAACTTACCAAAAAAAAAACGAAATCTTCGCTTGAACGTGATAATAATCTGAAATGAGCAAATGAAAAAAATTATTTATGTAACATATTTTTCTCATTGATTTGTTCTTATTTCATAATTATACGTCAAAATTAAAGAATGAAATATAGTTAATATTTATAGAAAAATGAACTTTGTCATAAAACATATTAGCCAACAACAAGCGACTAAACGTATACATATAAATATTTACACACATACAAATGAACGCATACGAAGTAGATCAAGAGAGAAAAGGAACTGTTTTAATATTCTGTGAAAAGAAAAAGATTATTGCAGAAAAAGCACACTTACACAAATCATTAAGAGTAAAAAATCTTAAAGATTTGACGAGTAGACAACTAAGCGAACGTATAAATACAATAAAAAGACGAGGACATTGTCGAACAAGGAATGTGATAGTATTTTTGTAAAAGAAAATCTTGAGCAAATATGAAATCTAATGCTAAGAAATTATAAGTAGAGATTTTCGTGGCGAATGAGTAAATTCCACGCTAGCTGAACGTCGCAATGAAATAAGTGGAACTAGTGACTGTTGTTGAGAGGAGATTTGATGAGAATTCGGCATTGATTGTACTGGATTTGATTGGTTTTTCGATGTGGATAACGGTTGCTGTAGACGATTGTTAACTAATGATAAGGCTTCAAGTTTAATTGCTTTTTCTTTGGTTAATAATTCATCAGGAAATGATATTTTATTTTCTTTAGCTAACTGTCGTAAATCAAAATAATATTTTGCGTAAATTGATGAACCAACATTAACATTAAATTGAAGTAATTGTATGTATTCACGTTCTAATTCATTCCTACGAATAAGACATTTTCGACTGGGATTGATTGCTTTTGCCCTTCTATTCTACTTACATTTCACTGACAGTTATATCTTGAAGTATTTGACAAAAATCAACATTCCATACTGCCTGATCATCCCATACTTTTGATGCTAACATAATGGCACCTATAAACAAACATAATATTAGTTCTTCTTTATTAGACTTTTGCGAAATGAAATAAATCGAAACTAACCAAGTACCAGTCGTTTCCAATTAGATGGACATAAATCAAGTTCACCGTAGCTTAACACACGTTCGAGATAAACCTAAAATAAAACATAAATTCAATCATTGGTATACAATAATCGACTACAGATTATGAACAGCCAACACAAAGAGTCAACATTTCAATCACAAACAGATTTGGTTATCAAAAGAATATTCTCCTTGCGAAATCTTACACTCGAAAAACGTCTATTGCGACTCATTTTTTACTATAATCAGAAAGTAAAGCTTTCAATAATGAAAATCTAATCATTTTTAATATTAAGTGCACGTTTCTATCTTGCATTCGTCTCTATCAAGTTCTCCCCTTTACAAATCGGAACGTCATTATTAGAAACGACTTTGGAACGGATAAACTATCTCGCTGAATATTTTCGGAAATCTTCTAAACACTATAGATAAGAACACTTTCCAAAAACATAAGAGAACTATATTCGTAACTGAGGAACTCTTCGCGAGCTTCCCTCGGTGATCCCAACATTGAAATCTCCTGGAAGTTTTATCTAAATAGAATATCATGCAACTAGCGCGTAGGAAAATTACCAGTGTGACAATTGCACACTCTGCGGTTAATTGCGCCGCCGTGAAAAGAATTCTCATAAATCGATAAATTGTTTTTTGTTCAGTCATTTGTTGGTCATAATTATCAGGTACTGGATCTTTCTATAAGAAACGAAATAATGCAATTGCTTTTGTTTTTTTAATAAACTTACAGTTAATGGATGGAGTTTTTCATCGAATATACTCATTGTTTTATTTGACTTACGATGTACTATATGTGAATGTATAGCAATACTAACGCATTTTATCATTGCTTTCCAATTCGGCTGCGACACAGTGGAATCGTCAACATAAATAGTCGAACAAGAATTCGAATGTTTTTGTAAAATATTTGCGATATCTCGTTGATTATTTGTTCGGCTCGATGTAATTGGTGCTGATGAATCCAATGGTGGGCGATACAATCGTTGCTTTGGTACGGGTAAAACTTTATCATTCGGAGTTTTTAATGTTGGCTGTTGCTGTTGAGGTTCTTTTGGTTGATCTATAGAAAAAATAAAAATAATTCTATTTTCTTATGCTTTGCGATTGATGTACTTACGAAGCATCGACGCAAAATATGTTGATGTTGTTGGATTATCAGACGGTGCAAGTTCAACTTCAGTTTCTACGGAAAAAAAAATAAAACTTTTCTTAATACGATGAGAAAAAGTTGAAGATAAAATGTAGCTAATCGAAAGATTCTATCGACATATTAAACTCATCGGTTCACTTTTACTATCGAATCGAAGTCATTCGACTTCACTAAAACTTTAATCTAATGCACCACGCTATTTTTTCGCGCTATAGCACTTTCACGAACATAACATTGATGATGGTTACACCTCCCGCAAGTTCCTATTACATAAACAAATCTATCTATAATATGGTAAAGGTCCAGCTACGTTTTTCTTCTACGTTAGATGCTGCTATCTATTTTCATATAATGTAACTTGAAATTCATTGCTCCAATCGAAAAAAAAATCCTTAGTGTAAACGCGTTTCAAGCATTTTATGTATAATTTAAACATACGATTTCCATATATTTCTGAAACATGAATTTTATTATCATAAGATACTGGCGAATTATCTGTGCCATTATATGGATAATTTGTGTTATTGTTACCACTACGTGCTGGCCCATAATCATTGCTTCTAGAAAGACGAAAAAAATTTTTCATTTTGGAATAATGGAATATTTCATTTTTGCATACTTGTATTTCTTCGCTGTTTTGCAGCAACAAGGACAGCAAAGACTGGCGACGGCACCCATCGATAAGCATTTTATATGATATCGAAACGCCCAAAGGCCATAGTTGAATTTCTTATTTTTTTTCTGCAATAATAAGAGTAAATATGTCCACTGGATGTTAATATGACTCAGATAGTGATGGTGGATTGTTGAAGAAGAGACGAACCTCTCAAGTGAAAATAAATCATTTTCTCTCAAATAAAATTATTTTATTAAAATATTTTTCTCGAAAGAAAAATTCACACTATATTGTAATTATTGTATTTCAATTGAATATAGATGTCGCTTGTTAAAACTAATGAATACTAATATTTAATTAATTATTTTTCTTGAAAGAAAAATATTATTTAATTGATTTTCTTTTATATTTGAAAATAAATTATAGTTTCCAATATGATTGATGGATTATCTAGGATCGAACTCTAATCAATATGACCTTGAGGAGTAATAAAAAAAACGAGAAAAATGCCCGCACGTTTTGATTTGCATAGGGAATCTGATCAGATCCAGTTTTATTTCATTCCTCTACCTAGCGCAGTGTATGTGTGTGTTTTTTTCTGACGCTGTTGCTATTATCAAGCCTTTACTTTTCTGCTTGTCCTAATAAAAAAACAACTATTTCTAGAGATTTAAACAAGCGCCAATCATGCACTTAACACTTGTTGTTCTCCTTATATTGAGTAAGTAGAACAAGATTTAGAAGAGTAAATTTTTATAATTGTTTTATTTTTATGAATTAGTTCCATCAATAACAACTTTGAAATGTTATGTATGTAATTCGAATGATGATCCTAGATGTCTAAATACAAATGCAGAGGATCTAAAAGTCTTTGGACAGGAATGTGGTATTTCTGTTGATCCATACTGTCGTACAATAACTCAAACAGGTAATACAAAAATAACGATAAGAAGAAGATCATATTTCATTGTTATTTATACTATAGTTAATAAAGATAAAAGTATTGTGCGCGCATGTGGTTCAAAAATAACATCAAAAAGTTGTTATAAAACTGCTGGACTCAATAGTGTAAGATTGTTTCTATTAATTTCGACATGATATTTAATTTCATTTATCAAAAACTACATTAGGCCAATGTTTGTTCGTGTAATTACGATCTTTGCAATAGTGCACCAAAATTCAATCAACCGCAACAAATAATGACGATTCTTTCATCAATTATTGTTATGGCAACATCACTCATTATGCTCCGTTAGGAATGAAATAAAAGATTTTTCTACTATTTCGGTATTCATCCTAAGTCAATTGTGTATCCCTTATCTTAGTTTTATTTTAAAAAACCAAATAATCAAAAATTTTTTGTTTATGCGCTGTAGTCAATTTTCAATGATTTATTTTCGGTTTTTTTTCTTGTCTTCCCGTTTTTTTTTACCAAACTGACATTTTTGTGTCTATGTGGTAGTTGTTGTGCGATGCTTTCTATTTTCGTGTTTGTATCATCGTTTATCCCGATAGTATAGAAAAGATTAAAAAAAAAGGCACAGATATATTGGTTTATAGCTTTATAGAAGATCAAAAGTAAAATTAATATTATATGAAAATTAATTTTTCTAAAATTATTCAACCAATAAAAACAATCGAGAACATCTCATAGCACTGAGAGACTGGCCGAATATAATACAAGCTGATTGATTAAGTTTCTTTTTCTAAAGAACATTTTCAAACTAAGTTTTTTATGATGCAAAAAAATGTAATTTTATAAGTGCTTTTATTTTTATTACATTTGTATAAAAAAAAAAGAAAGCAATAGAATCAATTCTAATGTCAAATTAAGTTATAGGAAAAGTTCTAGTATATTCGATTTCATGGCCATTGAAATTCTCAAGGAATGACAAACGAAGAAATAACAAAGGATTTAAAATCACATGAAGTCTAAAGGATCTTGATGATAAAATCATTGGTAAACGTATTGCCTTTTACAATAACTTGTTTGCTATCGATAAAAGCTTATCGGTAGTCTCTTATTTCAAATGGAAAAAAAAATTTGTTTTTTAATTTTATTTATTAAGTTTGATCGATAGGTAAATTATATGTACTTATATTAAATAATCATGACGTTTCAAGCGTTCTGTGTACATATTGAAAACATTTCAAAAGAAATTAATGAATACATATTCAACTATGTGTGCGACGTATGAGTACATGCAAAAAAATTTTCATAAAAAGCAGCAATAGACGAGGATGAGATAAGACGCAGTAATGCACAGTAATAAATTTTGCGATAATAAATATATACAAAAGCCTATTGACAAAGAGCGTCAATCTGACAAGCGAACGATAATTCATAGTAGAAATAGAATACACGATGATCTTCTATGATAGAAAGAAGATCAAATATCATAACTTGTTTGTATGACTCATGAGAATTTAACCATTAGATAATAAATTAATTATCGATTCGAAATTTTCAACCGGCAAAATCTTCAATTTATTGTGAACTGGAGATTTTGTTATACGAATATCAATTATAGACACACATCCAATGACACTAATTTAATTATTATCTTGTGAATAGAAAAACTACTATTGAAAACTATTCATTTATTAATAGAACACATATTTTAATCCTATTAATTTGATACTAATCAAGAAGAAATTTATCAACAGTAACAATCATGTCTTTTGTTTTATGGTGGAAAGAAAACAAAGTCTAACGGCTGTACACATGCAAAAAAACAAAAAGCCTGAGTTAAAAATAAACAAACATGGATAGGAATGCGTTCTCATCAGCGTGTAACATTTTTTTTTTTGAAAAGTTTATATGCATACAGTGCATACAAAAAGGATTAAACAAGATTTTATTTTCTCTAATCTAAACACTTGAAGAAATCTTTTCGAGTAGAAAAAAAATTATTTTCAACATTATGACTATCAGATACTCAACGATAGATTTTCTCTTATTTAGAACGTTTAAGTACATTTTGTGTACGCCAAATAGATTTTTACAGGACCAAATTGGAATTTTCAGTATCAAAATCATTCGAGTACGCGCTCATTTTACAAATATTGTTTGACTTTCAGAATAGATCATTAAGGAATTCGTCTTGTCAACAGTAGGAACACGATATCGGTAAGGATTGCAGAGAAAATCAAACGGAAATATATCTCATCGAGGATCTCTTTAATGCAACTGAGTAGAACTTTGATAATGTCGACTATTGCTATCCGCATAAAGAATAAGGCACTATTGAATGTAGCGATGAGATTATGATTTGCCGAGAGCATCATCTAGAAATTTATAAAACTTTAAATTCGCTAAAAAACTCTATCTTTAGGAATCTGATCATAGCTGTAGTTTTGTCTATGCTGAAAATAATTTTTTACTATTCGAATTTTTTAAAAAGACACATAATCTCACATTTAATAAATCATATTGAATCATTTTAGTACCTACTGAGTATACAATTGCACATATATGTATATATGAAAGACCAACATTTAGTTTTTAATTCTCTCAAGATTCAGTTTTAACTGCAGAATAGGGATGAAAATCACGACGTCGTTGTTGTTGTCGTTGAGGATGACGTATTTTTCCTCCATTGGCTACCGGTGGTGAATTTGTACGATACGTGTGTGTACTAGCATGAACTTTTAAATTTCCTTTTGTTGTAAATGCTCGACCACAGACCTAATAGAATAATAAATCAAGGAAAAAACCATAGATTCTAAACAACCTTAAACTTTAAATCTTACTTCACATTTATAGGGTTTTTCTCCTGTATGTGTTCGATTATGAATTTGTAAAGCTGAAGCTGATGAAAAACATTTTGAACAAATATTACAGACATGTTGTGAAATCGACGATGAACGTTTTATGTGATTGACTTCATCAACATTAACTTCAGTATTTTGTTTTTCATCGCATGTTAACGAATTTACACTTTTTGTTTTTTGATTAAATGCTGCNGCTGCAGCTAGAAATGGGAAAAATTGTGGATTAAATAATGAAAACGATGAGATATTAGCAAGTGGTTGATCTTCATCTTCATTGTTCTAGAAAAAGAAAAGATAAAAAAAAAATTCATTTATAATACTATGACGAAACACAAAAGCGAACCTGTGATTCATCAGTGGAATCAGTCGTTGTTATATTTTCATCGGTTACTGAATTATTATCATTTAAACGATGAATATTCATATGTGTTTTAAGATTTCCTTTTGTGGAAAATGTTCGTGCACATATTCGACACCGAAATGGACGTTCGCCTGTATGCGTACGATAATGCATTTTAAGCGCACTTTGACATGATAATATACGTTTACAAACTACACATTCATTTGAATCACTTTTATTGCTCGTTCGTTCAAGTTTTTCAATCATATCTTTAAGCTAAATATATAAATAGTTAATTTTAGAATAAAAAAGACCAGAATCCCAAACTTTAGACATATGAGGATTTTCTGGTTCGCCTTCATGAGATTCCATTTGAAATTCAATTAACGAGCCTGTTTGTTCTTCATCGGATTTTATTGATGTTGACGATAAGTCAAGTGGTGAATCATAATTATCGTCTTCGTCCGATGGTGATATTGGTGTTACTTCAAACAAAAACGGAAGATTTAAATTTACGAAAGGAGAGCTGTGAATTTTATTTTACCGTCTTGTTTTTGTTGATAGGTTTTAAATTGTTGTTGAAATTGTTTAATCATAAGTTCTTGTAAGCGCTGTTGTTCTTGAATAGCTGCTAATTGTAATTGAAGTTGATTTAATTCTGAATTAAGATTATTTGACATTCTAAAATACAGAAAATCAAAATCGTGATCGACGCGTAATGATTGATTATTTTGATAAGAGAAAAAACAACAGCTGATCTCTGCGTTTTTGTTCTTTCTATATGATTGTGTCAATCCAATAGACCTATTGTCTTCTATTTTTCTTAGTAAATTAAAGTTCATCTTAGTGAAGAAAATATCGATTTAATATTTTCCTTGAGATTGTGAAATTTTTTTCTGATGAAGCAATTTAAGAGACAACTACATATGTAACTCCTATTCTAGTTCATGTAAAATTATAGTAAAAAAAGAGAAGTAAAACTGCATTCGTTTCGTGTTTTTTTTTTTAATTTTTGAAAGATGAAATATTGATATTATTCATAATGTTATAATTATTTCATTTATTCTATATTTCAATCAAATACTTACATATGCATTCTGATCTGAGTAAATGTTTGTCCCGCACTTCTATAACATTGTGTATATATATATATATAGTACCCAAATCTATCTTATTCCTAATGCATAAATTATATTCAATAAAAACATTGTTGACTCTTTTCTCTCTTTTTTGTTTCCTTTATCAATCTTCTCTATCTATACACATATTATTTTGATTGCGCATTATAGTCTCTAGAATAAGCATACAAATGGATGCATACAAAGAAACAATAATATCAATTCTCTGTCTCAAACAACTCGAACAAGTTTGTTTTCAATTAAAATATCAATACATATAAGTGGACTTTTTTCGATAGAGAAAGAATAATAAGAAGAAATAGATAAAAAAAAACAAGAAAGAAGATTAATCAACACATAGAATATCTGTATATAGTTATTACACTCAGAACTTTTTGATTATGATAATGAGAAAATTATTTACTGTCATATATATATATATATGTCTGTGTTAAGCAAGTAACTATGAGCGTGTACACTCTTCTCGTATATAGATATAGACATTTATGATTATGATATTACAATGAGATCGACAAAAAATGTTGCATAAAGGGAATGAGAAGAAAAAAAAAAGAAGAAGGAAGATATAAATATATGTATATATAATTCTGCACCATAATAATACAAGAAAGATTGATATTGAAAAGAGAATAAACTCATAAAAAAAGTATAAATCAGTCAAGACATGAGAGATTATCAATTTATTCTTATTTATTTAAAAATAAAATACCTTTTTTTATTATATAAATGAAATTTTCGAAAACGTACCATAGAGATTTCAATTTTATCTTACCTTTTTATGTTTAATAAAACTTACAGAGTGAAAAAGAATTATGTCTTCCTAGACTTATTTCAATATATTATATTAATACAATTATCAACCATATAGTTATATGCTTTTTAGGCAAAACGACTGCCCACGCGAGCTATAATCCAGAAGTATATGTTGCATGCACAAAACGCTAATAATGTTGATATAAGGCTTTATAAATTGATATATACATATACACGTAGAAAAGAAATTATATCTATATTTTGCCATGATATCTACTATTAATATCTATATAAATGTCATCACTAACTTACTTTATTCATGAAATAAAATCTATTGAACGATTTGCTTTTCTTTAATCTTTACGAGCATAGAAATGTTAAGTAGTTGCATTTTAATGTATATACAAAATAAAAAGGAGGAGGCTCATCATCATCATCATCATCATCATCATGATCAAATACAAAAATGAGGGATAAACGAAATAAAATGTTCAGTAGCTTTATCAAAAAGATTAACATACTTGTGCACATTGTTTGAAAAGAGAATAAAAAAAATTTTGCTTGTTAAAAATGCACGCATTTATTTCATATGTTAAGAAGGCTTTAAAAAGACCATCATATAGACAATCATCAACATTTATAATTATATTCTTAGAACATATTTACGAAAAAGAAAAACGTCAAATCTATTGATATTCTATATAAATTCGAAGTAAAATATTGTTAATCGACAGTTCTTTTTTTTTATCACATAGCTACACATGAATATGAAACGAAATGTAAAACGAAATTTGACAATCTATGTATTCAATCATATGATCCCTTGCGTTTATTTTTTATTTTGCTTTATATTGTTGTGTATTGACATTCGTCTTTATTCAGCTTATTTATCTGTAGTTTTGCGACAAACTATAGAAAGCAAAAAGAAGAAATTTGGTAACTTCTTTCACATTGCATAGAAATCTGCGATACGTATCGCGCAATCGTGTAAATAGAAACACGTGAAATAATTTTTTCTTCGAAACTCATTGACTCGATGTAAAATATAAAAAAAAACAAGAAACACAAACAGAAAGAAAAAGAAATTAAAGTATTCTCGAATACAATAGTTCTCTTTTTTCTGTCATTGCCGTTTTCCATTGTGTTGCAATTGTTACCTACTGTTACTACTCATGACGGCAACGAAGAATGACATTCAACGATTGATTGAATGTTGTATTTGCTGTGATTATCTTACCGATGTACGTGAAACTCCTTGTTGTCATCAATTGTTTTGTTATTCATGTATACAATCGTGGCTTAAAAAAACAACAAAAAATTGTCCACGCTGTCGATCAACAACATTGACTGAACAGGGTCTATTAAAAAATATTGTCGTACAACGGTTCGTTGACAATCTTCAATTCGATTGTCCGAATGCATTACAAGGTTGTTCATTGAAAATTGCAAGAAGTGATTTAGTGAAACATAAACGCTTGTGTCTCTATTCGCCTGAAAAACTTGCTAATAAACAGCGACTAAAATTAGACGAATCACGATCGTTATTATTGCGATTTAAAGAAGGCAAAACATTTATTACCGATAAAGTTTTATTTGATTTAGCAAAATTATTCTACGATGAACATGATTGTAATAATGCACGAGAATGTTTGCAAATGATTAAAGATCAAGATAATTCACAAGAAATAATTATACTTCAAGCAAAAGTCGAACGAG
Source organism: Rotaria magnacalcarata (assembly GCA_900239745.1). Classification (NCBI taxonomy): domain Eukaryota; kingdom Metazoa; phylum Rotifera; class Eurotatoria; order Philodinida; family Philodinidae; genus Rotaria; species Rotaria magnacalcarata. Next base: position 70,499 of record OENM01000183.1, read on the forward strand.
ACACAAATCACTATGATAAAGCTTTAGAATTATATTCGAAAGCTTATACCTTAGTTAAATCGAATTCGCAACGCATTGAACTACTTTCTGCTAAAGGACACTTACTATCGAAAAAAGGTCAATACGAACAAGCTAAAGATGCTTTTTCACAAGCATTAGATTTATTGCCAACAGATGATGATTCACAAATGAAAGCTGAAATTCTTAATGCTCTTGGACTAATCGCTAAAAAATGTTCAGATGTAAGTAAAAAACAGCAACCAGAGCTGGAACCGGTAAGAAATCCATAAACCGGTCCTGTCCGGCCGGTTAAAAAACTTTACCGGTCCTGTCCGGCCGGACATAAATTACTCTCGAACCGGTGAAATTCCGGCAAATCGGAGAACAACTGATGGAGTTAATTCCTTGAACATTGTTCCAGATAGCCAAAATACGGTAAAAACTGATAGAGT
>OENM01000183.1:71021-89663 GCA_900239745.1 Rotaria magnacalcarata
AAATAGAGTGCATCGACCAACCAAATTGATCTGCTGCCGCACTTTCGTTGATTTCTCTTTTTACTGTGAAAGAAAATGAGATGTATTACTTGTGTTTATGATGACAATCAAATATTCCTTCTGAACTACACAAAATTTTGCATCATCAACAGTTTCATAAGACTTTCTATATATATTGATAGCACAATTTCATTATATCCACCTCATAGAAAAATTTGTGAAACATTTTTTTAACAAAAATAGAGCTAAATGAAGATAGTTATTTTAAAATTTCAACCGGTGATTTTCCGGTATTTACCGGCCCGGTTGACTTTCCGAACCGGTTCCAGCGCTGACAGCAACAAACGAAAATTTCTAATTTCTGTTTCTATGTCAAGTATGATCAAGCAATATCAAGTTACGACGAAGCACTTAGGATTGTTGATAATAATTCGAAACTATGGTCAGATATTATTTCAAATCTTGCTGGTAAATATTTTCTTTCAACTTGTGTTTGTTGAATAGTAACATTTACTGCTTTTTAAAACCAATAGATGTTCATCGTAAGAAAGGTAATTATAATGAAGCACGAGAACTTTATTTGAAATCTCTCAAACAAGCTGAATCACTCTATGGACCAAATCATCCGTCGATAGCTGATATTATGAATAATCTTGGTATATTATATAAAAAAGAAGGCAAATACGTAGAAGCATTAGATTATCTAAAACAAGCATTAAAATTTTCCAAACACTATTATGGACAACAGCACCCAACGATTGGAATATATCTTACTAATGTTGGCGATATTTATCGAAAAGTAAAAACAAAATCTTACCGGAAGAGTATTCAAACTTAGATTTTGTCTATAAATAATTGAGATAAATCGTTTACTCTAGAATCTTCGTAAAGGACTTCCTTTTTCAGTCAAATCAAAATTTTTACCTAAAAATTTCAAACCATCGAAATCTCAATGTTGATCTGAAAAATTCTCGATAAACCATCTGTCAGATATGAACACTCTAAAAATATGTATGAATAATATAATATTCCCACCGAAAAAAAAAGAAACGTCTCTGTAAAATGACATTGAGTAGATGACTCATCTAGAAATGCTAAAACTTTACGTAGTGTGGGTAGAATTTGAGCACGAAAAATTACTTGGAAAATTTTATGTTTTCTTTTTAGCAAGGCGACTTCAAAACAGCTGAAGCAACATATATAGAAGCTTTAACTTGTTTAGAACAAGCCTATGGAGAAAATCATATAGAAGTAGCCGAAGTGCTTAACTCAATGGGTTTAGTGTTAAAAAAACGGGCTGATTATGATGGCGCCGAAAAACATTATAAGCGTGCTATTGAAATAGTCTATGATACGTTTGGTCATGATCAAGAACATTATAAATTAGGCATTTATTATAATAATTTAGCTGATCTCGATCGTAAGCGAAATAAATTCGATGATGCATTACAACTTTATCAGCGTGCATTAACTTCGATTGCAAAAACACTTGGTCCGCAGCATTCGGAAGCTGCAGAAATTTTACATAATATTGGTCAAGTTCAACATCAACTAGGTTTATTATTATTATTATTATTTAAATTTACACTTCTTTGTTCTTCTTTCTATTAGGTAATTATAAAGAAGCTATTGATTATATAAATCGTGCACTAATGATTATCAAACGAGAATTTGATGATAAACATTATAAATATGGCATGTACCTTAATTCTCTTGGGCTTGCATATGCAATGATAAATGATTATAAAATAGCTTATATACATTTAAAGCAAGCGTTACAAATACTTTTAAATACATTAGGTTCGGATCATATTGAAGTATGCGATGTTTATTCGAATTTAGGCGATATTTGTATGAAATTCGTCGTTGAAATTGATCAACAAAAGCAAAAACATCAAAGTGAACAACAAGCAAAATTAGACGAAGCAAAAGCCTATTATTTAGATGCACAGCGAATTGTGCAAGCAACATTCGGCAATGAACATACCAAGGCGATACAATTTTCATCACTTTTATTTATTGTTAATAATTATAGTTCACTATCAAAAATTTAAATCAATTAATCTGCTGATATTTTTTCATGGGCTTCTTCGTTTTTTGCTCTTCGTTGCGTTAATCATAATCTCAAATGCATATTAAATAATACTATTCAGTAGAAAAAATTTGCACATGTGTTCTTGCAACAGACTATGATAGACATCTCAGCAATAAGGTCCGTCACTCTCATCGAAACTACATTGTTTATATACAATGACAGGCTGTATATCAATAATGTTGTGTTTCTAAAGTATAATTACGTCCGTCTGACGTTTCTGAAGGACTAACTAGAAGAAGGAATGTATCTGAAAATAGATTGAATATAAAAACAAAACTATCATCGTATTTTACACCAACAGCGACATCTTATATCAAACGATATATTTCTAGTTTATGATCATTAGCTTAATATATGATATGGGACCACGATTGAAGATTGTTTTTTTTAGGAACATTGATTTAATATTGACGCATTAAAAGCTACGGTCACTTGATTTTCAAGTCATTAAAATAAAGTTATATTTTTTTAATTTTTTTTGAATATTCTATTCTTTACTATAATTATTTCAATATCTATGAGAAGCATCAATAATAACCATTGATACTATTATGATGAAGCCAATAAAATATTACATCATATGTATGAATTGTAATTAAAAATTCGAATAGACTATTTGACTCATGGAAAAAAAATCCTATAATTAATCATGATGGGAAACTGGAGACAAACGTTCGAATTCAAGTCTTGATTTCAAATCCTGAATAACTTAACTCGTATTTCATGAATTCTTAAGTAAATTTTCTGATTTTATCACAAATATTTGAATGTATACAAATTACCAGAAGGTGGCCTATTTCCGCTACTTCAAGAAAATTAATTTTTCCCCCAAGTAATGATTGTTAGGTTAGCTTTTTGTTTTATAAAGAACATATTCATAGAGTGAAGTTAAAAATAAAATTCACTGTGCGAAGTTCTCTTAGACGAGATATGCATTGTTCCATTTGTCAGCTGAGTTTTCTTGGTTTTTGCATTTTCATCTATACGTTTTTGTTCTTTGTCATATGTTGAATTTCATTTAAAAGAAAAAGTCATGATATTTTTAATCTTCAATCAATTTTTAGTAGAAATTCAATACTATGATTATTAATGCAAATACTGTAACAGTAGGAACATTTTCTTCTGGCAATTTATTTTACTTTGAACTAAAAAAATTTGCATTTCAGTGAGAACAATAGAAAAAAAAACTAGACAACGAAATCCTCTACGGCATGAACTGATTTTAGCAGTAGAAACAAAATCAATAATTTAATAAATAAGCTTTATTTTTTAAAAGAAGAACCAAGAAATTAGACGAAATAGGCACATTAAAAATAAAATCTCGTTTTTATTTCTTATAATTATCAATGGTTTTTAATCATTAAAACAAGTGAAGTCATTCCAATGACAATTAATAATGATGAAAATAATTTTTGAGTACCGGCAGTACATCTCGCTTCTGTTATTCCAGGAGCATCCTTTCGTGGACATTCTCTATAATGATTGTCGATGCAGGTCTCGGGTTTGCATGTTGCACTATTACAAGTCCATACATAGAAAGATTCGATTTGTACAGGTTGACAATTAGCTGATGATGCACAACAATAACATGAACAATATTCGGCGAATGCTAATTGTAGGCACAAAAGGAAAACAAGAAGTATAGTTAAGACACGCATGGTATCAGTACGTCAAATGACAGTAAATGATAGAAGTCGATAACTGAAAATGGATTTATATGCTTTCATTCTTTTAGCTTACTGCTCTTTTTTTCTTGGTAATTTGATTCCGTTTCATATCCTCCAAAACTATTTTGGCCATTTTTCAATGAAAATAAATAACATGTTTTCGAATAGTGGTAGCGACGGCAGTGACTTTGACGATTGATTTTATGCGGGACGTGAGTTTTCGTCAGTCAACAAATATGAGAATTAATATTGTTATTGAATCGCATAATGACTTTTTATGTTTTGATATTTAAATTTTTCTTCTTTTGTCAAACATTTTAGTTAATCAGATACTCCAAAATGTATATTTGCACAGGATATTTCATGTGCGCAGGTGAAAATATTTAATTATCAATGAGTCAAGCAAAGAAAAAGATTAGTCTCCGATGTATCCTAACAAAGATTAAAATTTTCGTTGACATTCTTTTTCCTTCGATCGATTTATTTATCATAGGAAAAGTCATTTGATTTCAAAATTCAATCGCGCTAGAATTTAACAAAAATTATAAATGTAATTAGACTTGGAAAAAAAGTTAAACCACGAAAAATGGTATAAGCACGAGCGCAAACAGGATCAACTAAACCATCTGAACCAATCATGGGACAGAGTGTTCCATTAAACATAAAGCAAGCGCTAAGGTCGCATGTTGTTGAATTACAAATTTCGCCAACATTTATTGCGCCGACAAAAACTGGATTGCATGAAGCTAAATTACAACAATTACATTGGCATAATTTTTTCGTTTGAACATCCTTTAAATCTAATATGATACAAAACATGAAGATCACTTTCATTTGCATATTTTGTTTCTAAATGCAACACGAAAAGAAAGTGTATAGCATTAATTCTCTTCTACAGATATTTAAAGAATCGAAAAAGGTCATCATCATCATGTTAATCGATTTCCATGTATCTCATTGGAAATCCGAATAGGTTTTTTATTCAATAATTTTTTAACATTTATTAAAGTCCTCATCGATAGAATAATAATATATCATATGATGTTATTTATCATTATGAAATTAAACTGCGTAAAAACATTCCAAAAATATTTTCATTAAGCAAAAATCCCTACGAACGATAAATGAATTTCATACGTTGATGCGTTTCATCACGTTTATTTCTTTCATAAATTTTGCATACCAATAGAATATACATGTATATATAGAAAACATAAAAAGAGTCAGAATAAAGAACGTGAATAAACGATGGGAAATCATCAAGCCAGTTCAAAACGTCAACATCGTCCAAGTGAATGTGTTGGTTTCAATAAATATGACACCGACAATGAACATTTAGTTACCATTCTTCAACGAGAAAGACGCGTATGAATCATTTCGAAATTATCCATTTTGAGCTATAGTTTAATATTTTATCAGATTTCAACAAAAAGCGCACCACCACTTGATGAATTCAATATGGCAACGTTCACAATTGATTCATCATTGATTACTTTCTCGATACCGATTTTACCTTTTGATGCATATGCAAGTGTTACAGGCACTTTTACGGATTGGATTGAACATAAAATGGCGAAGTCGTATGTTTAAGTTTTTTCTTTTTTTTTTTTTGGAGATATTTTTCTTTAATTAAAATTATAGAAATGGTGAATTTAACATACGTATTCGAATCGAACATGGTTGTCATTACTATAGAATTTTAGTTAATGGACGACCGCGTTTTATACCAAACGAAGTAAGTTTGAGTTCTGTTTAGTGAATTTGAATAGGAAAAATTTATGCTTATATTCAAGACAATTGAATGTCATGGAAAATTTGGTCGTGTACATTTTCTTTATGTAACTACGAATGATCAAAATTTAAATAATCATTTAGAACAAACGTTTTTTTCTCATCGTAAATCCAATGTATGGACGCAAGAAATAAATAATCAATTTATAAAAAGTGATCAACCACCACCTCCTCGTATTCCACCTCATCTACTTAATATTCTTCTCAATCAAAAATTACCCGCTAATGTCTGATGACTACTCCGATCTACGTAAATAACACTATAAATTGACTCTTCATTTTTCTAGTGTGATCCTGATGTTCTTCCGGAACCCAATACTGTCATGCTTCGACATTTATATGCTTTATCAATTCAAGTAACCATTGGATTCTATAGAAACTTTTAATTTTTTCTTTAACATTTAGAACGGTATTATGATATTAAGTACAACAATTCGATATAAACAAAAATTTGTTACAACCTGTTTCTATAAACCAAACTAAAGTCTATTTTTTATATAATATATTAAACTGAATCAAAATAATAGCAATGCAGATGTGTACTATTTTGTAAAGACATTGCTTAATAAATATAGATATGTAGTAAAATGTTTTGATTTTTATCTATTCTATCTGAGTATTGACGTCACAGGACCATCCCGACATGGAAAACTGTTCCTTTCATTTTACTTTGATGTCAGTAGCATAGTTGAAATACCTGCAGCACATATGCAACTATTTCCTTTGGCAACAATGCAATACTTCTGTGTTTTTCATAACCAGAGTGGATGGGCACATGTCAGTTCAGTCTGAATAATGATTACATTTTCAATAGAAAGGATAAATCGAAAAAAAAACGTAATACAGTACTATATTGTCTATAGAATTAATAACTTTTGAAAGTAGTGATGCTATCGAAGAAGAAAAAAACGACCACGTCATGTAATTGCACAACACGAACATGTATACAGTGCTAATAATGGATTTAAATAGAATTCAGACAGAGAAGGCTATGCTGTGTCGATTACTTCGCTTTGTAAATCAATGGTAGATTATTTTGATCAGGACAAAAACGTTGCGGGTTCAATCCCCGCCGAAGCACCACCCTATTGAACGCGCAACCCTTCTCTTCATTTTGCGATACTGAGATCTATAATTGTGCGAATCTAAAATGTTTAGTGAGAGAAACATCGACAACAGATGAGAGATTGAAAACATGTCAATAGATATTTTAATGTAAAGTTATGCATCGAGTGTTTGGTCGACTTGAATTACATGATCTAAAAATATTATTTATAGAATATAAATGCTTTTGACAATATGAAACTGATATCTTCGAGTTTCAAAATAAGCTAGTTTCATAATGGTAACCTTGAAATTTACAAACCCAAAATGATGTGAAATCAGATTTGGCGCCTAACTATACAAAGTGAAGTGTTTAATTTATAAACGGAAAAGGTAGATATTGGTGTTTAATAAAGAATTTCGATATCTGAAAATATGAAAAGGAACGATGCATCATGTTTTGAACTTCAACAATTCAACTAGATTTCATTCAAACTTTTGAAATAAAGATTCATTTGGCTTGAGTAGAAAATCTTCTCGGTTTTGCTTACTACTCAATTTACACATATCAGATATTTGAATGTTAGTCATCTGATTGCCAGAGATTTCGTAAGTTAACTCAACAGTTTCGACTTGATTTAAATCGTTGATTTGATTGATCGAAAATTATATTGTTAACATAATTCTGAATAGTAATGATTTCGTTCTTCTAAAACTGTTGTTGTCTTCTATTAAATTGATAGATGATTTTTTTTTTCTATCAAAGATTTTTATTTCAAAGATGCAAAGAATGAATATTGAATTTAATCTTTTTCAAACCGCTTGCAACTCACACGATTGATTTTTTTAAGTCTACTTGTATTGATCGTTTCTCTGTCTAATATTACCCAAGTCAACGAATTCCTATCCTTCGATCTCATATTTGGATTGAAAAATATTGTCCATTTCTTCTATTCGATTCAGAATCTATATGCGCATGTAAAAAGACAAACCAAAAGTACGTTTTTCTTCAAATGCACAATGACACCAATAGTGGTAAAGGTCAAAACAGTCTCTTAGATATGACAGGAAGAATACTATTTTTCTTATCTATTCAGTATGGTGTGCAAACTTCGAAAGAAATCAATGGCAAAAGTAATAGATTTTAAAGAGGATTCTTTTGTAGTACTTCAAGCACAGTTTTAGTTGTGCTTTTCTTCTACGTTTATTCGCGATTGCATCTTAACTAGTAAAATTATGATGTGCGTGAAGATATCAATTATATTTCATACGAAAAACTTCTAGTATTGAATCCGACTTTATAACTATACGGGAAATCACTAGCATTTTGCATTCTATCAGTAGATCAAAAACCTATACTGTCTCTGACTTGAGTATAAAAATCTATGAAATCTCAAACATGGGACTGTGATCATATTTTGTTTTTGTACGAAAATTAGAGCAAATAACTAGTTTCGTTTGTGCATATATGAATCATATATATTTTTGTGTACTCAAAACAAGTGAGTACACTCTAGATTCGGTCAGTGTGTCCGTCCGGCCGTTAACACGATAGCCGTTGAAAGCCTCATCCAATTGCCATGAAATTTTGTACGCATAATGATCTCAGTCGAGTTCGAAGATGAGAAGGATCCGTCAAGAAATGGCTGAGTTACCGAAATGATTGTCAGTATTGACCAGACCATCCCTGAGGGTGGAGAGAGGGGTACAGGGATTTTTTCAAAAAAATTTTTTTTTCTTAGAATTATTCACAACATGTATAAATCGACTCATTTTTTGCAATACACATAACAATCGGATGCGAATCCGATGTTTCCTCATTTTTATTTATTACAATTCTAATTCATTTAATAAAAGATAGTATCGATAAAAAGAAGGTTTGTACAAAACAATGGAATATTAGTACTAAATCTCAAAGATGATTTGTTATTGTATTCACAGACTACTCACTTGTCATGCCAATACCCACGGGAAAATTTTTTCATTCAATTTCATCATGAGTCACTAATTAACTGGCGCTTTTGTTTTGTCTACGAGAGACATCATGCCCATAGGCCCCTTGCTTTATTCAGCTGTTGTATGTTCATCTTAACTGTATTTAACCATTCGTTTTCATTCTTGTTCGGAATTTCCTGTTGTACTAATTCTCTGAAATGTCGCACTAGTTCGTTGTCATGCGTAGTTAATTTCAATTGTATTTGCCACAGTCCATTTTCAATTTGGTCAATACTTCGAATCCTAAATACATTTTGTATTGAGAATAGTATTTGTTGTTCTGATTCAGGATAATAACTAATTTTATCTAATGGTGTAAATAATGATTTTGACTGATCGATTTCTATCACAAATAGAACTCCTGTTAATTCATGATTATCTCGAGCGAAACTGGCATACATTATTGATAGATCTCTATCAGTCGTTGCGATTAAAAAATTATTAAATGAAAGAAATCCATTGTTATTTTCAAGAATTTGATGAAAGTTTTTCTCTGTTATGCCTTGTCCTCGATAAACAGTTGTACTGTTTTGTTTACCTAATTTTGAATGTGATTGTATAATTTCTCGATGGATATCGCGAATAAAAAAGCCCATTTGTATCATCATATTGATATCTTGAATACGCAATGCTTTACTCAACATTAAATAAAGAAAACATTCTCTTGTATACCAATAAATAGATGATGATGGTTTAGAATCGGTTCGAAATTCTGTTATTAAATTTAATTGATAACTATTATTTAGATATTGACAACGACAAAAATCGGTGAATTCTTTTTTTGTGTTACTTTTATAATCCATTTCGATAAGGATGTCTTTGAGCAATTGTGTATAAATAAATAATTGGTCAGCTGGATTGTTTTTCCAATTTCTATGATAGTTAGATGATAAAATGTGAAATGGAACTAAATCATCTTCACATTGTCGTATATCACGTCTGAATACATCAAACATAGGTTCTAAAGCTTGAAATACTCCTTTAATCTTTTTTATTTCATTTGCCCATTTTTCATGTTTATTTTTATTCTCACAGTAAATATAAATTGAATCAATTTGTTCATAATCGTGTATTATTGGTACGAGTGTTTCACCGAGACTACCAGAGACAACTAAGAAAATTTTTTCATTTTTCGTTTCCAATATAAAATCTATACATCGATTGACATCAAAGAATGGTAATATTAAATGTACAAGTTCTTGAAAACGAGCGATAAAATAATTAAATTCCTCACTAACTATATCTAAATAAGTATCCAACCATATAAGAATAGAATTTTCTACTGTCGATATTTGACGATTATCAAGACGTAATAAGAAATTCTCGCTTGTTGCTGGTATGCTCATAGTTCTTGATAGAGAAGCTGGTGGCTTGCGTTGTGACGATTGATTGCCTTTATTGATAGCTTGTGCCATTTTATTCAATTTGCAGTGTCAATATAATTCAATGAATGAAGTCAATTGAATTTACCCATAGGCCTTGGTTGTCTAGAGATTTACAAAAAAAGTCTCTAGATTTTTATATAGGTAAAGAACCAATTGGAAGTATAAGGTAAATTTCAGATTTCAGAATTGAGAATCGAGTAGATGGCAGTAAGTACAAAGATTTTCAAATTATTGACTCAAAATACAATATGTCTGATAATAAATATTCTCGAAAAAGTCTCTGTATTAAAGTGACAACTATAGGAAAAGAAAAATGAAAGACTTGGAGTAGTACCACGCCGTTGATTATTTTCGGACAATGGTCCAATCAGATGTCATTGCCAATTCTTATTATGATTCATCAACTTCGTAATCTCGCTGTTTTGTGAACATCTGGTTCCATTATCAACATATAGTGAAAACTGAACTAATGTTCGACTCGGACCTTTTTTCAAAAACGTCAAAGTCTCGCCCACTGAGCGATGTTTTACATATATTGGTTTTACTTATAATAACTAAGTTAATAAAAACATTTGGTTTATTCTTAACCTACGACTTATTGAAATCTTATCATCTTGTTTTGATTCTTTTTCTTGCAACTTTATTTGCTTCGATTTGTTTATTATTTATTCAAAAGCCATTTTCATCATTTCGACCAACGAAACAATTACTTTATCGTCTAATTAAATACACAATATGTCTTACAATAATTCGTCTTCTTTGGCTATTTGGCTTGACATTATGTGGTCCATTAAGAACGATTCTATTATTTGAGCATAGCGATATTGTTATCATCGGAAGTTGTCAAGTCCTTTTTTCATCAGCATTCAGTGGTCAACAAGGACAAACAGCACGTATTCGTGGTGTTGTCTTTTTTATTCTAGCTGTTTTAGCTATATTTGCATTTGATAATGACGATTCACGACAACGTGTTGATCATCCCGAAGGCTATTCACATCATCGGTTTTTTGCACATATTTTTTATCAATTAACATCATTAATTGGTGTTGCTGATCATAAAGGCGGAGTTATTTTATTACTAATTGCTTTATTTTTTCGTTGTGCAATTAATTCATGGAGTAAGAAATTAGTATTAGATATAGGTGGACCAAAAAAATTTTATGCTATAACAACATGTTTATCAACTGTATGTCTTATTCCAATGTCATTTATTATTTTATTAGTTAATAATCTTTTTGTAAGAAAAACAAATAATATTTTTTGAACTTCAACTAAAATTTTTCTTTCAATCTTTAGCCGGATTCAATTGATCCAATACGTTCAACATATCCAACAACAGAGTCAACGTCAACGACATTTTTTGACAATATTTCATCGTTGATCATTCCAATTATTATTATAACAATATTTTTATTTGTCTTGGATTTTTATGTCGAACAATTATCAGTTGTTAAACTTGATCGAACACATACATATCGCTATGGAACACTAACAATCATATTTAGTGCACTACTTGTTTCATTTATTTGGGTTAAAACAGCCAGTGTTACTAGTAGTAATGTATGGTTTGGCCGAATGATTCAAGTTGAAGAACATGAGTTATCGGGTGGTGTTGTTTTTGCTGTTGTTATGTTTGCCTTTGCCACTGATCTTTTATTAAGTCCAATGCGACAACGCTCAGGTGCTTTTATTGGTTATAATCAAGAAGGTGTACCATTATTTAATCTAACTCATCAAAAATCACAATCATTATTACTTATTATTAAATCAAGTTTAAGAGATATCCTTTCAGAATCGGATTCAAGAAATATTTTCTATTTTCTTTGTATTAATCTAGTACGTATGAAATATAGAAAAATGAAATATCATGTTTTTCTATGCATTTTATATTTATAGATGTTTACATTTGTTGAACTTCTCTACGGAGCTTGGACAAATTCATTGGGTTTACTTAGCGATGGTTTTCATATGTTATTTGATTGTACAGCACTCGTTGTTGGTCTTTATGCGGCACTTATGTCACGTTGGAAACCAACACGAGTTTTTTCATATGGTTATGGTCGAGTAGAAGTTCTTTCGGGTTTTGTTAATGGCTTATTTCTTGTTGTTGTGGCTTTTTTTGTTTTTTATGAAGCCGTTGGTCGGCTTTTTGAACCTCCGGAAATTGATACAAATCGTTTATTAGTCGTATCGGTTGCTGGATTTGCAGTTAATATGATTGGCATATTCTCATTTAGTCATGCGCATGCACATGCTCATGGTGGTGGTGGTGGAAGTTGTGCTATGAGCCAACCAGCTCCTGTAAAAGAGACACAACATCATGGTCATTCTCATGATGGAAATGATCATTCACATTCACACGGACATTCACATAGTGGTGGTCATGATCACGGGCATTCACATGGATCAAGTGAAAAATCAAGTCATCACGGACATAGTCATTCGTTGACGGATAATGCTAATATGAGAGGTAGGTTTTTAAAATCAATGTTAAAATCATGATTTTGTTTATATATTATTTTCTGTTTAGGCGTTTTTCTTCATGTACTAGCTGATACATTGGGGAGTGTAAGTATTTTCATCTGATATGCAAAAATGCATATATGTTAATTTCTTATTGAAAAAAGAAAATTTCCGCCTATATGGTTTAATAATGAAAGTAATTTGGTGGTAGTGCAAACTCACATTTTATCTTCTCTAAACACAATGTTTGCAGCATCCATAATTATCGATGAGTTCAGCTAAGAAGTTGTGAATTCAACAGAAATTGCCAGGTTACAGGAGTTTTTCGATAGACAGCTGAGTATGAAAAGTCGGGAGTAAAAGCATGCATCGACAAAGATGTGTAATCAAATAAAATTTTTCGTCATGCCATAAAAAAATCGAAATTTGATCGATTGAAGCATGATAAAATAGAGAGAACGTTGATTTCATTCGAAATCACAATAACTCCACCACTGTTTTTGATATATTTCAATTATTTTAACTTTTCAGGTGGGTGTAATTATTTCATCATTACTTATTCAATATTTTGGTTGGAATATATCGGATCCAATATGTTCATTATTTATTTCAATAATGATCTTTCTTTCTGTAATTCCACTTTTAAAAGAAAGTGCTATGACACTTCTACTACAAACTCCATCGCATATTCAATATGAAATACTCGATCGAATATTGAAACTTGATCAAGTACAATCATATTCGGATGAACATTTTTGGAATCTTTCATCATCTACTACTGTCGGAACTATTCATGTGCAAATTACTAATGATGGCGATGAACAACGTGTTACAGCTCAAGTTAGTTTAATCTTCATTTTTGTTGAATACTAATTTTTTCTATTAATTTAGGTTCAAACCATTCTTAAAGAGGCTCAAATTCATAATGTAGCTGTTCAAGTTGAAAAACAAATTTTCTTTAATCACTTGAATGGACTTAATTCTGCTCTTGGTCAATTAGCATCATCACAAAGAACGTTTTCACATAGATAAAAATCACATGTTGTATGTTTCCCACCGATATGATATTTTTATTGTTATTGCTGTCAAACTATATAATAAGACTATAGAAGATTATTTGTTTGTCAATCTATTTCTGGTGTTATTCGTTATTTAATTTATTTCATCTTTACATAGAATATAGAAGTCAAAAACACAGAAAAAGAAGTCTCTATATTGATGTGATGTTTTATGCTTGACATAGTTCATGATTGATTTTCCCTAGACTGAAAGGATAGGGTCTAGAAACCGTAATTCATCTGTGTTTAAGTATTTTGATCTAGTCTCCGAGGTAAATTTGGCCTCTTAGTGCCCTTGACTGAATGATTAGAGTCTAGAAACCGTAATTCACCTGTGTCTGTTTGTCTGTAACAAGGGCTTGGTACAAATGGCCATTTCTATGTCTGAAATGACCTTTTTTTATGGGTTAGATGATAATTTTTGTGACACAAATGATCATTTCCATAGAACGTATTATTGGCGGATCCAGTGAAGGCTCACGCCGAAAAGTCAATTCTAATGATGAAGCAATTGAAGGGGACAGTCGGAGTTGCTATAAGTATAAGGAACTTTGATGGCTCCATCACTAAATTTTTGAACGGTGTGATCCAGTTGCTAGGTGAAACTCAACCTCTTTCTCCTCTAAAAGATATTNCCCCCCCCCCCCCCCCCCTAACGAGAACTGACAGTGTATTCTGTTAGTCAGGAGTCTGAGAGTCAGCCCTCCTCTTTCAAAACCAAAATAGTGGTTCAGCCACTGTTTCGTATCTATATTTCACGCTTATTTTATTTGCGTTTTTCTCTTCATTGTTTTTGGAAATATTTCATTTTCGTCTGATCGGTACTCCACTTTCGCCTATTCGCCCTCTGTCTTCTTTGTTTCGGTTGAACTTATCCAGTCATCTTTTTGGAAATTTCAGGATCTGTGGTGGAAACTGCCGACGAAGTGAACTGTTCATATATTTGTATGTATGAGTTATGCCAGTCTAGGGTCCAGTGAATCGATTTTCGATTCACGTTACTTGTTCAATTATCTGATTAAAAGAAAATTATACAAGAGGTTGAGAGTGTGGACATGGGTCTAAGGTTTAATGTATGTGTGAATTGGTGTGGATGATGCAACCGCAATTGTGTGCTGTAGGCATACGTGTGCAACGACTCTAAAAGTAGGACAGGGGTATAACTGCTGAGTAAGCGAAAATTTACGATTTTGACTATGAAAAATCGGTGATTGTGTTTTAAAAAGGCAACAAAATATTTGATCAGTAAAATAGATTAAAGGATCAGTTAAATAGACGACATGTTCAGTACTTAAATTATCAATCGTCTACCCACAGAATAGAAGCCCATCCTGGAAATTGGTACTGTTTGAATTCCATGAATTGGGAATCTATGGAGAATCCATGAGAGCTCATGGAAATCCAATTCAACAGAGTGAAACTGTGAGTAGAGTCGCTATAATTTGCGTCCGATACGACTTGGTTGATGCGACCCCATGGTGCTTCACACATTATACATTTTCGCATGTGGGTGCTTCTGAACATCTTATGGTTTAAGATCATATGGATTCCCCATGAATTATGAATACATGGAATTCAGATAGCGCCAATTTTTGGAGTAGGCTTCTATTCTGTGGGACCCTTTCAGACAAGCGTTGCAAATGACGACGTTTTTACACTTTAAAAGCGCACGTTTTGGTGCGTTAACACGATTTTTTATGGTAAAAGACGTGTTTTAGCACACTGAAATGTGCTCTTTTAACGTATTAAAACGTCGTTATTTTCAACGCTTGTCTGATTGGGTAGGGGGCTGATAACTTAAGTACTGATCATTTAATCTATTTTACTGGTAATCTAATCTATTCTACTGACTGTGCAAATCCATAGCTTTTAAAAATACAAGATCACTTCATGTTGATTACAAGTTTGATCCTAATGAGTTGACTCGAAAGATTATCTTATGTGACCACTGTGTATGTAGATAGAAATGTGGTTACCCATGTTGGTCTTACTCTCTCTATACTAATATCAAGAATTACAGCTCCTGTTCGCCTAACGCCACACTACCAGTTTAGAAAAGTTGAAATTTACTCGGGTGTGGGTTATAGTTAAGAGCAAGATTGACACTCACAACCACACATCCTCGAGAACTATCGTCGGATTCCGGGTTCCGGATTCGAAGTTGGATCCTCAGTGACGGATTCCTATGAATTTCAAAGAAACATCGTTGGATGTCATCGGAAGTTCAATGGATTCCGACAAGTGGTTCCGACGCCAATTCCTCGACCCGGAAGCCTATAAGATTCTGTCGGATGGTAGGATACTATCAAGTTCCTATCGTATTCGGTGTGGGATTTCGCGACCTGGGTACATTCAAGTATGATATGATGCTTTCTTTGCAACAACAGTTTAGTTTAACGATAAGAGCAACTTATAGTCGAAATGATGACATGATCATTGTTCTTGGATCGTGGTCTGCATAAACATGAATAGAAAAATATTTTTATGATAGTTGAATTAGTTTTGAAAAAAACAGTGATGTTCTAATGATGATATGAAAAAATAATTGAAAGCTTTAAAGTCAATTGAGACCCAGAATATTTTTTGCACTATCAATGGCTTTAACATCATTGGTTTCTGGTCCACCTAGTTGATTCACAAAATCATCTAGCTCTTGACGCCGCTTACTTATAGCTGCAGTATATATAGCCTTTCGCTGATTGACCAATTCAATGACTTTTCTGAGCATCCTGTGACTGTTGATTCAATTCTTGTCGTAGTCGCGATCGTTCCTGGTCATTTTCTGCCGTGAGTATTTTTCCAAGGCCTACAAGCGTTCTCACCATGAATGTATTGCTCATATCAACATATGTACGGGACATAATAAACAGCGAATAGGATTGTTTGTGAATCTCTACAGCTTGAGTTTTCAGTAGATCAACATAAAACAGGCGATCTTCTTTCGACGAGCCAGCATTACCTGCTAATGCAGCTTTTTTAATGGAGGGCTCTAAAGTTCTTGATAAGGCAACCTCTGCTTAGCTGCAATTTCTGCGAAAAACAGCACTATTTGGGTGTGGGTGTGGGTAAGAGCAAGATTGACACTTACACCCACACCCACGCCCTCAAGAATTTGGTGAAACTTAACACAGAGTTCCGGCTAACCTCTAAAATTGGCATTAGATCGCATTAGATACAAAGTAGTGTCCAATTAATTAAATGGGATTTAACTATCGAATTCAAAATCAGATTCATTGACCTAGCGTTTTTATCCAGCATTTAGCTTACAACCAGCAAACAAAATAGTTCGTTCTTCGATTTTGAGTTGCATATTTGCTTTGTGAAGCACTTTCACGATACTGACTTCGACAAAACAGTGAGAATTGGTACAAATTGCAACTACTACCAAAGTGAATCGAGTGGAAATTACTGTTGAAATGAAACTGAAGTTAGTTACTGATTAGAAATATGCAGTGATAGTCGCCAAGCTCTATTTTCTAGTATTACTATATCAATGATACTATACTTGAGATCGATTAAATGTTTCACTGCTAGTTGATGGTCTTTCTTTTAAATCTCTCACTTGTAGAAGTGCTTAAGCTTTTTCAATGTGTAGGATGGCTTTCTTGAGTTGCTCGCTAATATGCATGATTATCCTTTGTTGAATTTTAAATTCAGATAAGGTGGAATTGGGTGTGACAAGTTCGGTAATGCCATCAGTCATTTGTGATTTCAATTCTTCTTGTTGAGCTCGAAAATTGTGCAATCTATTTTCGTACACACAAAGCTGATTCCTTGCACTTTCTATTTGTGCGTTAGCATCTATCGATCGTTTCATTGCATTTTCGATTCCATTCTGTCTGAACACCGAACAGAATGGTTTAAAAACTCTCTATTTAAACAATAGAACTGAGATATTTTAGTCATTCGAGAAAATCGGTACGCTCACCGATGGATTGAAAAATAATCGTTTTCGACGGCCACGTCGTCGTTGACAATTCACTGCGTCTTCCATAGCTCGTTTCGCACCTCGTCCAGCGTCGTTTGTCGAGTTGACACCAGCTTGTTTATCTTTCACCCCTTGTTCTGCGATAGCTACTTGCTTTTGAACAGATTTTATCTGTGCATGCAGAGCACTAAGATCTTTCTGACTCTGTTTAATCTTGTTTTTCCATTCGGCTATGGCTTGAACCAAGTGCACTACGGTTTCGTCGACTACTCGATGTATCGTATTAATTTTGTCCACAGCAAGACTCAAATTACCTCTCAATGCGAGAGCTCCACAGTTGAGAGTTCGCATTAATCCTTGTGAGATACTTGTATTAGGTGCTTTCAACAGAGTATCAATAATTTATGTTTGAAACAACACGTAGACTAGATTAGCAATGTCAAAGTAGCTTTTAGCTAAGTCGAATAGGTTTAATTGGTAGGGTATTGATTAGTGAGCATGTTATTTTTACTTGAAAGCAATGGTTCAATTCATTGCAAGAACCAATTTGCTCTGCATTATAAGTTTGAGTTCCTTTCAATCAACAAGAGTATGACACTTATAATCAATGAATTGGTGAGGATATATATTTCATGACATAATAAACGAGGAAAAATCCTAAGTGTCCATGAACAAGCGATCATAGGTAGGATGGGAGCATCGATGCATTGGGCAGCGCATAAAATATTTTTTCATCAATAACCGCATCGATGCGGCGACGTGTAAACATTCAGTCTGGATGAAACTTACCCACTCATATCATATATCCTCATGGCAGAGTATTGAAATCATTGTCAGTGATCCTCGTTCCAACTCCAATCCACGCCCAGACCATCAAGATGAGCATGTCAACTAAAGATTTTTGGGAGATGCATGACTTTTCAAGATTCAAACCTCCGGTTTCACCAAGACATCCTGCACCTCTGATTCATGGATATCGTCCTAGACCAATGGTTTCATTTTCAACACCTCGACGAGTTTCCACGTCCATTCGAATATCACTACCTACACCACCTTCTCTGCAATCTCTCAATGCGCCAACAGCCAAGGGACACTTCGAGTTCAGCATTAATGAGTCCAACATCAGTGGCGAACAAATAATAGATAGGGTGATACTCAAAGTTGGAACTGAAGCCAAGAGTTTGACTAATTGTTTTACTTAAAGCTGTTGTTCGGA
>OENM01000183.1:91310-104607 GCA_900239745.1 Rotaria magnacalcarata
TGTGACTAGATCTTAGCTAAGTGCTTGCTGGTGTGAGAGACTGCTCGAAAGACGAAAACGTTTTTCCATTTCAGTTCAACACAAAAGAGTAAGAAAAATCGTTTTACTCGAAAAGCCGTATTTCGTGTACAAAACTATCATGTACCATCGTAGTTTCCAAGTAAGTAGAGATTAGAAAGGGATATTACTTGTTAAAATTCTTCGACGATTCAATCTCGAACACTGGCCTCCAGGCAATTCCCAAGAGCATTGTTGTTCTTGAATGATATTGAAGGATATATTCGTGTTTCGATCACTAAGAAGTGGCATGTATTGGTTGATCAAGTGCTATTATCATCAGCATACTCGTATTATGGGTTTGCTCGTTCGAACTACTCATCGAATCTTTTGATATTTTGTTCGAAAGGATTATAGTTACCCTTTTGGCCGAGGAAATCATCCTTAGTGGGCTTCTAGATTGAAATATGGAGAATGAATCTTACCATTTCTGAATAATGCTTATCAGACGAAACATAGTGGTGTCCTGCTCTATAAGTTTCTGTTTAATGAACAGCAAATCTATGGCTACTATGAATGGAAATGAGTTTGTAAGTTTATGTCACCGTCATTCTCATAGTCAGTACTTCTCATTGAATGAATGATCAATTCTGATTTCAACAAATGAATAGATCGGTTTCATGATGTGGCCTTGCAAGCGATCATGCCTTCACTTAGTAATAATGAAAAAAAAAACTTTACTTAGAAATCAAAAAAAGTATTTAATAGGCAGAATTGCTGTGTAACTAGGTGCAGTCACGGAAATTCAAGGTAATGCGAGCTAAGCTCTCAAATATTTCCTCTCTAAAGCGAAACTATAAAGATGAAATCACTGTTAATTTGACATTCAAAGTACTCATCTTGTTTTAGATTTAGTATGTTTTTCTCTTTCTTAATGCTTGTCATAACTATAACGATGACGGATGGGCAATCGACATCCTTGATAGGTTCCGATCGTCTGTTCGGTCTCGACGAGATTGAGTCAGGATTCAGCATGAAGAATATGGCCTCTTTAGCAGAATCTGAATCCCGATTTCGAATATTTGATTTGAGCGACACTGGTCCCAATCAATTTCGAGTTTCTGTGCTCGGACAACAACGTATTTTCAATACTCCACAAAACGTACAAGTGAAGATTGTCAATACACGTCGTGATATCAATTGTGAGGATTTGTCATATGACTATGCACACTTTTTTTCAAAGTATATATTATCTTTTCTTGGAGTATCCTAATCATAATAATCTTGTCTTTGTTTGTTACGCAGCTATTTCCGATCGACAAGAAGCACTTCGAGTTGGTCTGCTTTCATAGTTAGCGGAAGTACAAGCCGTTATAATACCTTGCGAAGGATCCAGGAAGCTATTACTAAAAGTTCCAAAGCGGTTGCTACATCAACTTCTTGGTGGGGACTTTATTCTATTCAATTGGGACCACCTTTCATTATCAAGTAAGTTGTGTTTGGTTTTTCAAAGTTTTAATTAACTAATTGAATAAACTCTATTCGTGCACTAGGTTAATTCTGAATTTAATTTCTAAATTTGTATGCTTTACAAAAGTATTGTTTTAATCAGATGCGAAAAAATTCTCAAATGATGCTACTCTTCTAGCAAATATCATTACTATTCGTTGATATGAATTCGTGTTAAAATCACGATTAGAATCAATTATAAGTTCGAAAACGTTGCAAAACATTAATATATGTGTGTTACCGCTAGAACAAAAATATATAACCAACAAGTGCTATTCAGAGTTTCAACAATTTGTGAATATCTGTATCACATCACATTGTTATAATAAATGAGTCAATTTTCGAGAAATCAACGTATTCACGCAATTCCTAAATATAAAAATTGAAATTTCGTAACAACGAAACTTTTGCATGGGGCATTCTTTCGCTCTGCTGATAGTGCTAGAAGCTAGAAACGTAGCAAAAGTTCTCCGACACATATCTTTGAGAAATAAGAATATTTCGTGTCGTGTGGCAATGAGAACAGCGAAAAGGTGAACATGTTTGGTTCATCACGAAATGATCGAATTTTCTGAAGTGAACAGGAATTTTGCAATCAGCAACAGCATCTAAACGTAGTGAACACAGAAAGATATACGATGAGAACGTCTGTGGAAGGTTTTGATTAGCAGAAACAAAGCTTTCCGGTATTCTCGAAGTTATACCCTACAGGTAACGTGAATCGAAAATCGATTTCCTGAGCCCTAGACTGATAGAACTCATACATACAAATATATGAACACCCCACTTCGTCGGCTGTTTACTCCAAAGATCCTGAAATTTCCGAAAAGCTAGCTGAATAACTTCAACCGAGACAAAAAAGACAGAGGGCGAATAAGTGAAAATGGGGTACCGGTGAGCAAAAAATGAGAAATTTCCAAGAACTTTGAATAAGAACGCAGTGAAAATAAGGACAAAAGACAGGTGCGAAGGAGAATACATCCTATTCCGCAATGTTGAACATTCCGGAACCAGTTCCGCTCACTGAACCAATTCCATATAATTCCCGGAATTCCGTTTATCACTTCCAACACAATTCCGGAATTCCCGGAATCGCTGACTACCAATTCCATGTAATTCCCGGAATTCCGTTTATCCGTTCCGATTCAATTCCCATCGAT
Organism: Rotaria magnacalcarata; assembly: GCA_900239745.1. Lineage (NCBI taxonomy): Eukaryota > Metazoa > Rotifera > Eurotatoria > Philodinida > Philodinidae > Rotaria > Rotaria magnacalcarata. Next base: position 93,977 of record OENM01000183.1, read on the forward strand.
TCCGGAATTCAGTGCACGTGCACTGACATCCACACCCACACCATGCAATTCCGGTGCGGAATTCCGAACCGGTATCGGATCATCACTAAGTGGGTAAGAGAAGATAGAATAGTGGTACAAGTTGTAATTCCGGAATTACTAGGAATTCCGTGCGATTCCGGAGTTGAGTGATCAATGGACAATTGATATATCTTACAGCTCGTTGACAAATGCAATTCCGGTACGGAATTCCGGGAATCGGACGAGCTAATTCCGGGAATCGGACGAGTTAATTCCGGAATCTGACAGTGTTTATGTTTGACGTAATTCCGGAATCGACGGAACTGATTCTGGGGTGGAACTGGTTCCGAATTGTTCAACATTGTGGAGTAGGATGACTACTCGTGCGAAGCAGTATCTGAGCTCCGATTTTGCTTCTGATTGGGGGGAGGGAGAGAGAGAGCTCACGGCCACCTAGCTAATACGACACACTGTGGACAATTCTCGCGAGGGGGTTTACATATCTTTCAGAAGCGGAAAGGGTTGACTTTCACTTAGCTACTGGATCACAGCGTTTAAAAATTTAGCGAAGGAAGGATCAAAGTTCCTTATGGGAATTCCGGCTGCCCGTTCGCTTGCTCCGTCATTATAACTGACTCCTCTGCGTGCCATCTCAGTGGATCCACCAGTAATGTGTCATGTGAATGGCCATTTACGCGACAGAAATAGTCATATGTGCCAGTGTTACAAACAGACACATGTGAATTACGGTTTCCAGACCCTACGCTTTCAGTCTAGGAAACATATCTTTTAAAATAGCGCCAACGCATGGTTAAACTTCGTTACAATATATTGAATCTGAGTTTCATAAGGAAAAGTTTACATACTGACGGACCAAAAAGACCATAAATATAAGATAGGCGTCTACATTTATCTATACAATATACATTAAAACTGTGACATTGGTCGCTATTCTAAGCTAGCACACATTCGGCTGCACAAAGAGCTCTATGTTACTTATATAATACAGAAATGTTGCCAATCATAGAGCTATTTTCTTACTAGTATTGGTGTAAATCGGTTAGAGTGCATCACGGATCGACATGACTCATACCCAGTGAAAAATATTCGCTATTTTCAATCAAATTATTGTGGAACAACATCCAATCGGTAATCAGATTGATAATTTTGATTATAATCGATCAGCACTTGATCCAAACTTGATGTTATTGCTAGCCCACTGGGAATTAGTTTGATTGAAATCGGATTGTTCTGTAGCACAATTCAAATTATCAATCGATTGGCAGTATGCATTTTACTGGAAAACAATCCAATTTCAATCAAACTAATTTTCACCCGGCTACCAATAGCATTAAGTTTGGGTTAAATAGTCGTTGCTTAAAATTAAAATTATCAATACGATTGCGGATTGGATTTCATTGCACAATAATTTGATTAAAATCAGCGAATATTTTTCACTCAGTATCACCCTTTCATTATTACAAAAATTACTCGAACTTCTACTTGACTGTATCATGAATTTGGTGAAACCTGTTGGTTGATGACAGTGGAAATATACGGCGAGAACATTCATCTTAGTTTTGTCAGCTTAGTACAAAAATGTGAATACTTTTCTAGTCTCCAGACAAATTTTTCATTTTTATAAGAACTAGGTAGAATATTTCTGACGTGGCAGTTTTTTTCTCGTTATGACCTTTAATGCGTAGAATGAGATTTATCGAAAAGGTAAAATGCGAAAACTGCTTGCTTCAACGTACTTCAAAGGTGTATAGAAAATTTAGCAATTATAACTGTTCAGTTTTACGTCATCTAATGTTAAATACAGTTTTCTCATATTTTCCTTGAATTTCCAAAATTCATACAAAATCTTCACTACGTTTAACATATGCTGTGATTGCATAAAGATTACATANAAAGATTTCATCTTAACTATAGTTGCATTTTCCGTGTCGCCATAATTCAATTTCATTGCATCTTTTGCTTCTGCGATGGATGTTATGTAAGTGATAAGAAACGATAGAAAAACATAATAAATTATCATGACTCAATGTTTGCATCTTTTTTCGATAGCAACACTTAATACGGCAGAGATTTAGTACTAGATATTAGCTGTCTACTGATACATATCCACTTAATAGAAACAATCTACTGTATTTTAATGAATAGAAACAATTACGAACACAAGTAAAAATGTTTTTATAGGCAAAAAGCACCTCTGTGCTTAGTTTTTTAGAAAAATTCAATCACTGGGTCGTCATTGTGGACTGCAAGATGAATGTTTCTGCTGGTGGTTTTCACATGACATATTTAAAAAGTCACGTTGTTTTTATTTCTTTAGTCTAATATGCACATATAAATAAAAAATATCTTTGAACTATTCATATTTATTTTCCTAAGTTGAAGACAGAATTATTATGTATGTTGCTTATATTCGTTATTGAAGAAGGCAGTTAAGTAAGTCGACAGCAATTTATTTTGTCAATTTCTGGGGAGCCTCTCTGCATCGATGCTTTGTACTTAAAATTTGTGAAACTATTTATGCGCACAGATATGCACAAAACAAACTATTACGTACCCATGAGTGGGTGCGATAATGAACTTGAACGATATCAGCATTGTCCTAATTAATTAAGCGCTTTTGGTTATTTTACTTTAGAATGCACTTTTGCAATTGTAAGTAAGGAAAAGCATTCATACAAACACGCCATCGCATTTATCCTAGATAGAACGCGAATACGTTGCAATTTTCAGTCATAAAAAACTCGCAATTTTTCTGATTCATTATTTTTTACATTTATAGATTGGATCCTATGTTCAATGAAAGTATGATGGCTATTATCAATGAACCGCATACCCCACGAACTGAAGCACAACAAATCCTTTACAATATGCTCTTAGATACATTTGGTACTCATTATGTGACACATGTAATCGTTGGTGCCATTGCTCACATCTTTACTTTGTTAAGCGATGCTTACGCTAAGTCATCGTCATTTCAAGAAACTATGTCTCAAGTCTCAAGAATGGGCCATTATTTTTTCCTTTCTTCATATTCAACTGACTACAGTCACCGTATTGAGCAAAGTATCACTGAATCGTTCCGAAAAACATCGCAAAGTTTTGTCGAATATCGCCCACTAGTACCGCAGGTGCCTGGTAAAACCGAATGGCAGTAAGTAGATAAATGTTTGCCTATTGATGTGTATGTAATTAGTAAAATTATCACGAAGTGATAAAAGTCACTCAGATGTAGCTGTTTCTGCCATATTTGATCTAAATAAAATATGAATCTTACAAACTAATTAGTTTCAATCAAATAGCTGAAAACAGGAAATATGTAAATCTTACGTTTTTATCAAATTACATTCTAAAAGTTAAAATTTGACGAACTGGTTTGGTACAAGTATTTTAAGTTTTAGTTATCATTCGTGCATCTATTTGATCGAAATAAATGAATCAATGCTATTATTTTTTTTCCCAAATCTATACAGATAATCGTTAGATGTTGAAACGTAAACAATTTAAAATCGATTATATATGAGAGATTCAGTAGAAATTTATTCTTCGGACGAAATCTGATCTAAGCAAAATATCTACAAATTGCCTGATCATGAATTATTTTTGTGAAAAGGAACCAATGCGACAGAGGCGAATTCTATGTAAAATACAAAGAGTAAAAAGAACAAGCCGAGCTAGGTAATGATCTTGATGTTTCTTAGTTTTAAGGAATGAACAATCCGACGTTCATTTGGAAGAGATTGGATAATTTAACGAAAATAAACTGATAAGATCATTATGCGTGAAAGCATCTATTATCCTTGAGCAACATATCTACATTGTAAAGATCATTTTTATAGAAGTTGGCATAAACAATGAAATCGCGCGCCTCGTAGTACTAAAATAAATGCATCTGTGTCAGTCTCAACTGGCTAATTAAGAATCTGAATATGAAAGAACTGACTGAAATATATGCAACACTTCCTCAAAAAATATCGACGGCTACGACAGAATAAATACATTTTTTTAGTATTGGTCAATGAGATAATTTATTCTCTTGTTTGTTCTAGATCTTGGTTGAGCAATGCTCTCTCAACTCCAGTGGTTGTCAATCGAACACTTGCTCCTTTATCCAATCTATTTTATCGTTATCCGCTCGTTCAAGCTCATTTGCGACGTACAATAAACTACTTCTTGAATCATGGAAGACATCCCATGCTTGCTGATCTGAATCGATAGGATAGAATTGATCATGTGTTATTCATCACTTTTCCCCTAACGATTTACATTTTTTTAGATCTCCTTTCGATTTAATTTGGGTGCTTGCCAGTAACTTTTTATCTCTATCCGAATATTTGTTTCTTGCTACTAATCTCTTGATATTTTTGTTGAATAAACTGTAAACTAACTCTCAGTTCTTGTCATCTTTGATAATTCTACTTTTAATATTCATTTCTATATGCATACCTATATTTAATTACATATCAATTTGCCACTATTCAACCGTGGTAAAATAACAGTACAGAAGCTGCACTGCAGTCACGAATCATCTATTTAAAAGTAATAATATTTTCTTGTAATCATACGTACTATAACAATCCATGAGATCACTTCTTGTGTCCTTATATCGATTTTTATTGTTATTATGTCCCTAAATCTTTGCTTAACCATATCATCCACTCTATTCTTACGTCATATTTTATCCGTTGACTGTTGCGCTGTACTTACTTTAGTCCTGACTTTCCTCTTATTGCTCTCCTATTTCTCCATATAACGCTGCCCAGGTCGAGCATTACGCCTAACCAATACGGTCGTAAATGATCGTTTACAGTGATGTAACCGATGATATACGTTGAATTTACAATCATATACGCATCGTATTTTAACGTTTCGGTATGCGCCGTATATCGCCGTACCGTAAATAGCTTGTCACTATCATCGTTTACATATGAAACTCCGCCGCTACACGACATCAAATACATAGCCTACTATACCTACGAAGAAAAGTCACTACAAGTGAAACCATCTAGAAATCAGTCTGGCATCAAGCAAAATCCCTGCAAAATCCAAGGGAGTAAGTGCTGGCACCTAGCACCCTGGCACCTCAGCACCTGCCCAGCACTTCCAAGGGAATAAGTGGTGGCGCCTAGCACCAAAACGTGCTGGGCAGGTGCCGATGTGTTTAGTAGAGGTTAAGGTGCTGAGCAGATGCCGAGGTACCTGAGTGCCAGGTGCCGGCACTTACCCCCTTCACGAAATCGCCTTTGTACGAAAACATCGAAAAGCATTTTTGATGCAAACGATCGATGCCGGGTATCAATAATAGCCTATTCCTTAATTTCTGCTACACCATATATCAGGGATTTGAGAAATCTGAAAAATGAAAGAAGCATCATAGAAATCTTGCAAAAAACACGTTTTTGAAGAAATCTTATGATTGCATATTTTATGCTCACGTTCCATCGCGGTCATCAAAAACTACTCATATCTACCTTTCTGCCAGTTTATATATCCGTAATCGATAGAAATCGGAGAAAGAACAAAAGGATCAAAGAATTATTGTAAAAATCAGTTTCTGAGGAAATCATTAGAATCGTTGTTTTGATGCCTACGAACGGCGGTGAGCACCATCAAATAACTAAACTCTATTTTTGTGCTTGCACACATAGAACGAATCGAGAGAAATCTAAAAAAATGAAATACATGAATAAAATTGTAGGGGAAACTAGCTAAATAGAAGTCAACGAAGACAATGGATGATGTGGAGCAGCGATGGATGGGATCAGAAAATACACATTGTTCGATATGTGGTAGATTTAGTAGCAGTAGGATGCTTAAAAAATAGCGAAAAGAAAAGGAAACATACGTAAAATGCTGCTTCTATATATTTCGAAGTAATGTTCTCGTGATCAGTAGCCACCATAGTTGAAGGAGCAGCAGCTCGACTGTGTGTTTTCCTAAGTATCAATGTAGCTGACTGCGTGATTCATAATGTACTACTCTTAGTAGATTTTATTGTAATGAAAAATAAAAAGGCATGATTTAGTGCAAATATTATTTTCTGGTCAACTCTAACTTTTCATGGAAAGCAGGTTTTGAAAGACATTATATTAGGACTGGCCTTAGAGTAGGGAACAAATAATGAGCAACACATTGTTTAGAAAATTGGATACACTGAAAAGTAATCTGGCGAACTTATGATTAATTTCATGGAAATAGTGGAGCAAGACATGTCTTCGGTTCTCACACATATAAGATGAATTTAAAGAAAGTCCTGCTTTCGGAGTTTTCAACGAAAATGTGTTGCGAGCGAAACATTACTGCGTAGATGTTTTCTCAATGATTACAACTGAGGATACCTGCTACACCTTTTCGACAGAGGGTAAAAAGTCACAAATCCTTGACATCTGTCATAAGCGACTCTAAAAAATAATGGATCTAGCAGATAATTATTGGAAATTGAGTCTTTGCTTTTGAATAAGTATCAGTGTTGTTGTGTTGGCATGGATCAATTGTAACCCTTGTTCGCATTAAAAAAATGCTACAATACTTCAAGAGAACAGCTAATTTCCGTGAGTCACCGTTTATGAGCGCGTACGATTGAAAAACCGAAATCATTTTTTTACCGATTGCTGCCATTAAATCCGATCATTTACTGTGATATGCAACGTTCGTCTACAATTAGCGTTTAGTTACGCTGGGTGTTTAAGCAGATTTTTTACTATCATTGTTTACGACGACCGTAATTCATCGTAAGACTTCCTTTATGGCAACAATAAACGACAAGTAACGTTCATCGATATCAAGTGAGTTTCAATATCAGCTGCATTAAGAAATTAAGTAGTGGAATCGATACTTTTTGGCAACTGACATAAGAACTGATTACTATCGCTAAATAAATATTATGGATAGAAGGCGTCTATGTGAAATCGAAAGGTCTTTCATTCCACTTCTCGAACAATAACAATTAATCACTACAATTAGCTCTCTATCAAAGCACTAGTACATAGAATTGTATCGTGTCAAATAACCAATACAGATTATGGAGAAACTACTGAAGACGAGTATACAGATAAAGACAATTTTCTGCTATATGTATCCCACAAAATAGACACGATTAAAACTTTATAATTGATCAACTTCGCTTTTCAAAGCCACAATATGGTACAATTTTGACATATGTTTATGTATAACATTCAAAGGAGTGGTGAGTAGTTCAAAATCAAGCAGATATCCAATAACATCGTTTAATACTAAAAGAAAACATGGTCGTCATAATATTCATATTAGAATAGTTGAATCAAAGGATGGTAAGCTCTTCATAAATTCATAGTTCTATAAATATTCTTTATAGCTAATATGAAATGCAAATCAAAACATATTCTACTATTCAGAAGAATGAAACAAACTTCATCGCGAATTCAATGATGCTTACAACCAACATTTAGTGTACAGAAATCAAACAAATTAATCAGTCTTCAGTTTTAATTTACGCTTCCCCTATGAAAAATACATGTACGACACTGCAATATCCAGAACAGTGAGAATTGGTATAAATTTCAACTGCTATGAAACCGAACCGAGTGGAAATTACTGTTGAAATAAGATTGGGACTAGTTACTGGTTAGCAACACGAAGCAATAGCCGTAAAGCTCTGTTAACTAGTATTAGTATATCCACAAATCTATGCAGATTTGAGATAGGCTACGAGTTGAACTACTAAAATGGAGTCAGATCAAAATAAAAAGTCGATATATGCTTTCTACTTATATCTCTCACTTGTTGAAGTGCTCAAAATTGTTTCCATATGAAGCGTAGCTTTCTTGAGTTGCTCACTAATATTCATAATCGCCTTTTGCTGAATTGTAAACTCAGATAAGGTCGAATTGAATGTGGAAAATTCGGTAGTGCCATCGGTCACTTGTGACTTCAATTCTTCTTGTTGAGCTCGAAAATTGTGCAATCTATTTTCGTACGCACAAAGCTGATTCCTTGCACTTTCTATTTGTTTGTCAGCATCTATCTGGCGTTTCATTGCATCTTCGATTCCCTTCTGCCCGAACACCTAACAGACTAGTTTTAAAAACCTCTATTTAAAGAATAGAACTGAGATATTTAGTCATTCGAGAAAATCGGTACGCTCACCGATGGATTGAAAAATAATCATTTTCGACGGCGACGTCGTCGTTGACAATTCACTGCGTCTTCCATAGCTCGTTCCGCATATCGCACAGCGTCGTTTGTCGAGTTGACACCAGTGTTACGACCTGCTCTCCGGTTAGGTCGTAGAGTCGCCCCATCTATAGTATCTCTTATTATCTTCCTACATCTCACCTGTTGTTTGATTCGTACTCTCTTAATGTTCATGATATATCTTTCTCTCTCTCTCCTGTTCCAGAGATATCCAGGTGTTTGTACTATCTTTATATTCGTGATCTATCTTCTTTCTCTATGTGTTCTCCCTGTCTCTATATATAACCAATTAGTTATGCAGTAGGGAGGCACTTTTGGGTTTACGTTTTTGGATATATATATATATATATATATATATATANCGAAAACAACAATTGTGGGACTAATTTAATACAGTTTCATCTACATATGCGATAAATTCATCACAATTTAGAGAAGAATGAGACATGATTCCCGAGTACTTATCCAGTTTGCGTCCGTTCGTAGCTGCGCTAATCTAGAATTCTAGGAGTTAAGTTTGAATAAATTCTTCGTGCTGCAATAAAAGTTGACATATCAAGAATAAACTGAAGACTTTAAAAGCAAGCCTTCATAGTCTCAGTGCAGGTGAGCGGCTAGTCGCTCGTCAGCGCCCCTGTGGAGCGCCACTCGCGGCTAGCCGCTCCCACATTGAGAATCAATTCCACCGCACGTTGCCTATAGCCAATTCGTAATGAAATCTCACATAACAATACGATACCTCTAACACTATAAACATCATCGAATGGTACCCTTAAAAAATTTCCCTACAAAGAATTCCTATCAAGAAAATGTGACGATCTAAACAGCACGTAGTACATTATAAACTTGCTTGAACTACATAAATTAAAAAAACTAGCAACGCCATCGTGTTCCCCGACCCCGATTACCTTCGGTGAAACCTATCTCTACAGATATTGTTTGAGGTTTGTGAAGTTTATGCATCTGCTTTCCTATTGGACGAACGAACTTACGAACGAACACATTTAACTCGTTTTTCGTAATACCCTCCTTTCAGTAGAGGGAATGAGCCTGCTGTATTGTTATATCATTAATATCGTTGCATTACTAATGTCACTGATATCTCTCGTAGGTGTTGAATTGTTCGACTAATATGCGTCGTTATCTGATTTTACCGCAAAATCAAATTCCCCATCAACTCGAAAAAGTCATTGGTTACTGATATAAATTGATTCTAACTGATTATTAAATAATCGTAAGGAATCAATTATACTTCCTATTAATCGATTTTATTCAATCCGAGTGAAAAAACCGATGATTAATGATGAAAAAACATTGATTCCATATCAAACACAAGAAAAGGCCGATTATAATCTAAGAATTAATCGAAAAAAACACAATTACTAGATTTTCATCAACTATTGGAGCTCTGTGAATCGATGAAATCATCTAAACGTTGATTTGGAGGCTTATTTTGTTTACATGAGGAGGTGCTTTCAGCCGAATATCAATAATTTCTGTTTGAAGCAATGAGTAGGCAAGATTATAAGGAGGAATCACATGATACTTCATTTCTGACTTATAGCAGTTCACATTTTGCCTTTTTACCACTTGATCAATAACTATCAACGCTAAAACAATGAAGAAATTCATTTCGTATGAGTTAAAGAATGAATCTATGGGTATTTATGCAAAATTGATGATGGTGATATGTGCAGAGAACCTTCTAGGTATTTAGTGATTACTTCCTGTTTTTCGTGCGTAAATAACGGTCTCTATTCGGTTGTGATGAATTCCGAATGAATAAATTACGATTATATGCATGTTGAATTTGATTAAAAAAAGATAACGAATGTCTGCTTCGGCGACTCGGAACGTGAAGAAAGCGAGTTTTATGCAAGCTACAGCATTGATCCTAGTGTAGCCCTTAGGTAAATTGAATTGGCTTAATTTTTGAGGCATTGATGAATGAGTATGCTTGTTTTACTTGAAAGAACTAGGTCACTTCTTCACAAGACAGTATTTGATCTACATTATAAGTTGCAATTCTTTTTGATCGGCATGAGGGTGACAATTGTAACCAATCAATTGGTGAAGAGCTATATTTATTTCTTGACACAATCGATGGTGGAAGCTGCTGGATATACATGAGTGTGCAATAATAGGCATGAAGGCAGCGTTGATATATCTGACACAGCATGAAACACTTTCCCATCATTAACGGCGCTCATACAGCGGAATAAAGCCATTGAGTATGACTGAGCCATATACGCTCATATATCTTCACGACAAAGTGTTGGAATCAGTCAGCGTTAATGTTAGATCACACTAACGCTAAACGATGATTAGGTTGCGCCTTCTAGTCTAATTAGCTCAGGACAACTGCTCGCATAGCAGGAAGTATGAGTTCGATTCCCATGAAGGTCATCTTTGTCATCGTTTTGTCACATAATATCAGTGAC
>OENM01000183.1:104922-125807 GCA_900239745.1 Rotaria magnacalcarata
TCCTAGACCATTGGTGAGACTTCCAACATTACCTTCATGGGTTCCTACACCTCCTTCTCTGTCTTCTACAACTACTCAAAGTTCAACATCTTTCGATTCGTCAACACCATAGTACTTCGAATTCTGCAACGACGAACTTAACATCAGCGAAGAACAAACAATGAATACGCTGATGTTCAAAGTCGGAACTGACGCCAAGAGTTTGGCTAATTTTTTTACTTAGAGCGGTTGTTCGGAAATATTAAACAGTTGTGACGAGTATCATATGCTCATATTTTCATTTTTTATACACTTCAAAAGTATTTCAGTATGAGTGTAGATATGAATCCTAAAACTGAGGGTGTATTTGTTGACTTTGTATGTCATGTTGGGTACACGCTGTCGTGTTGGAAGTGGACGCGCGATATTCTAGGATAAAGGATCATATAAACCATGGAAGTCATTCAATAATTTCAGATTGATATATGACATAACTGTTCATTCGCGATACACATCTAATTATATAGCTAGTATGATTAATCAGATTGACTGTGATTGATATATAAATAAACAAGCTAATAGACTATTACTTGCAAGCTTCAAATAGATTGATCATTTTTATTTCTACGCGGTTGGAAAAAGTTTTATTACAGATGGGTAACACCATCATTTTACATAGAGTAAATGATGACTTTTATACGAAATGAAAGCTCTTAAAAAACGAGATTTATTGATACTAGATAGTAAGGCTTTTGAAGACCTTAATGTAATTATTAAACTCTGCAAATCTATAATATTTCATTGACATAATGTAAGATAAAACTATCTCCGACGCAAAATTTGAACTAAATGTGTTCCAAAACAGTTTATTTTTCATCATTCAATGAATAGAATCAATAATAAGTTTGGTGACCGTTAGCATTCTTCGCTGCAGGAAGGCGTGATGGATACCAACGTAAAAGTGTTTGAAATAAAACTGTGCCTGTTTCCATAGAATTATAAAACTCTGGGAATTTAATACACTAAGATCTTCACAGCCCTTACTATTTAGTATTAATGAATTCCGTTTTTCAAGAGCTTTCAATTCGTATAAAAGTCATCATTTACTGTATTTAAAGTGACGGTGCTTCTCGTCCCTACCCCTGGCATCATATTTTTTCGAATCCTCTACATTTTCATTCTTGCATTAGAATAGCGACTAGAAGAACTTCTTAGTCTCTTGTAAAAATCAGATGACAAGACTGCATAAAATCTATGTGAAAGCAATCACGATGAGTGATTGACTGACATTTATATTTTATGAATAAATAGTTGTCCTGGTGAATTAGCTTATTTAAAACCTACCAGACCAAGAGCGCTGATTCGAAATGAGATACAATTACACATGGTCGACGAGTGTTGTACCCATAGCAAGATGCGATGAATGCAAAGAAGAAAATAATCTAACTATTCCATATGCAAATCTAATTCAGTTGATTATGAAAAATATTTCATCGAAAAAAGTATACTTCGATAAGGAATTAGAGAGGAAGTGTGGTTCGCCCGAAGAAAATATATAGTTGTCATATAAATACGTGATCCAATGGTGAGTATCTTATGATAATTTCAGATAATACATGTTGGTGACTGATGTTATTTTACTTCATTTGATCCGTACCTGTAACAGTAACCGATTTCGTCTTAGTCACGTGTAGGAGGGGAAGGCGAGTTTATTTGAGAGCATTTTCTAAAGGTTTTTCTATTTTTTCATAGCAGAAAACAGCTAAAAATAAACTGATACTATCTTGAATGAGCTTGTAAACACGTTTGATTATTATGATCGGTCCGTGTCGGAAGCATTTTAGAGCCACAACCAAATTCGACTTCGCATCAAGGTACTTATTCTCCAGTGCGATTATTAGTTTGTAGTATACGTCAGCAGCGGAACTGATAAGTTCGTGGAACAACATAATAAAACATCTGTTGACTAACTCTCATCGGCGCCATTAATATATGAAATTTTTATTCTTCTACGGTTAAGGGAATAATACATTACCATTGTTTTCTATAATTCTTTCTTCAGATGACTTGGATAAACTTTGTACNAACTCGAGCTGGTATCCAATGGTTTCCTTACATTTGAGATAGTGTCACTCTAAGAGAATCATCCGTTCTCACTGATGCGCTTCTTTCATCATGTACGGTCTGAGGTTACCTATGTTGTATGAATGGTTTATGACTGTGACTAGATCTTAGCTAAGTGCTTGCTGGTGTGAGAGACTGCTCGAAAGACGAAAACGTTTTTCCATTTCAGTTCAACACAAAAGAGTAAGAAAAATTGTTTTACTCGAATAGCCGCATTTCGTGTACAAAACTATCATGTACCATCGTAGTTTCCAAGTAAGTAGAGATTAGAAAGGGATATTACTTGTTAAAATTCTTCGACGATTCAATCTCGAATACTGGCCTGTAGGCAATTCCCAAGAGCATTGTTGTTCTTGAATGATATTGAAGGATATATTCGTGTTTCGATCACTAAGAAGTGGTATGCATTGGTTGATCAAGTGCTATTATCATCAGCATACTCGTATTATAGGTTTGCTCGTTGGAACGGTTCATCAAATCACTGAATATATTGCCGAAAAGAGTTTGATTGATCAGTGTAAGTGGTTGGTGGGTGCAAAATAGATAAAATACATTAGGCAGTATGTTGAAAATATAGCAAGAAAGTATGTGTTGGTGACGAACTTTCCTCTAGTGGGCTGGTAGATTGAATTTTGCACTATGAATCTTACCCGTTCCGGATAATGGTTATCAGATCAAATATAGTCGTCATTTTTTGTGCTGTTCTAGAAGTTTCTGTGTAATGAACTACATATCAAGGCTTAGTATGAGTCGAAATGAGGTTACACATTGTGTTAGCATTATCCTGTTCTATAGAGCCTCTTATCAAACGAATGATCGAATTAATTTTAACAGATGAATAAATTGCAATCATGATGGTTTCTTCCAGGTGACCATGCTTTCAGTTGAAAATATTAAAAATTTAGAAAAATATTTAACAAACACATTGCTGTAACATTAGATGCGGTCATGGGCATTCAGGATAGTGAGAATCAAATCCTCGAGTGTCTTTGCCCTAAAGCGAAAATTAAAAGCTCAAACAGTGCTCATTCGACATAAAAAATACTCATCTTATTTTAGATTTAGTATGTTTTTCTCTTTCCTAATACTTGTCATAACTATAACGATGACGGATGGGCAAGCAACATCGTTGTTTAGTTCCGATCGTCTGCTTGGTCTCGATGAGATTGAGTCAGGATTCGACGTGATGAGTATGGTCTCTTTAGCAGAATCGGAATCCCGATTTCGAATATTTGATTTGAGCGACACTGGTCCCAATGAATTTCGAGTTTCTGTGCTCGGACAACAACGTATGTTCAATATTCCACTTAATGTACAGGTGACCAATATCAATACACGTCGTGTGATCAATTGTGAAGATTTGTCGAATGACTATAAACACTTCTATTCAAAGTATGTATTGTCTATTTTTTTTTTGTAGTATCATAACAATAAAAGTCTTGTCTTTGTTTGTTACGCAGTTATTTTCGATCGTCGTCGAATGGTTTACCTGTGTTGTACTTCATGATCATCGGAAGGATTGCGAACCGTCATGGTGCCTTACGAGTAATAGAGGAGGCCATTAATAAAGAGTCCAAAACGGTTGCTACATCAACTTCTTGGTGGGGTATTTACTCTATTCAATTGGAACCACCTTTATTTATCAAGTAAGTGCTGTTTGAGTTTTAGCGTTTGGATGAACTAATTGGATAGGCTTTAATCGTGCACTAGGCTACGTCTAAACTTAATTTTCAAGAATAATTTACACGCTTCACAAAGGTACTGTTCTAATCAGTAGCGAAAAAATTCTCGAATGATGCTACTCTACTAGCAAATATCATTACTATTCGTTGATATGAATTCTTGTTAAAATCATGGTTAGAATCAATTATAAGTTCGAAAATGTTGCTTGACATTATTACATATTTTATAGCTAGAACAAAAATATACAACCAACAAGTACTACTCAGAGTTTTAAGAATTCTTAATGTCTGTACCACATCACATTGTTATAATAAATGAGTCAAGTTTCGAGAATTCAACGCATTCACGCTGTTCCTAAATAAAAAGAATTGAAATTTCTTAACAATGAAACTTTTGCATGGGGCATTTTTGCACTCGATTCATAGTTCTAGAAGTTACAAATGTAGCAAAAGTTCTCCGACTCATATCTTTGAGAAATAAGAATATTTCGTGTTATCTAGCAATGAGAACAAATAACGCTCATCGAGAATCGATTCGCTTGACGCTAGACTACGGTACTGGCGTAGAAATATAAGTTCACTATTGCCAGAGTGTCTCGGTAATGCAATAACCACATGATAGCTATGGTACAAATAATTACAGATAACGTTTGAAGGATCACAGGTGTGGGTCAAAGAAGCATAAATTTGCGAAAATGCGAATGAATATAGAAAAAATGGGCAGAAGAATGGAGTGATACATAGGATGATAAATGTGGTCAGCATGATCATGTGTGTAATTTTTTGACCTCGTATAGTATCATCCGAGAAGATCGCGCGCTGAAAGGATCCCTATTATGACAATTTAGTGCACAGTTTTGCGCATTTGAATCATATTGCCGTAACGTCACTGGTCAAGTGTGCCGCATTTGTGATCATTTAGAGTTTCTTAGTGCTTATTTGAGATTATAGTTTTTGTCACTCGGATCGTTTTTATAGTCGCTTCTCTCATATTTATCCTCACTTAGAGCTAATTCATGACTATTTTTAATAGTGGGTAACTAGTGCTATTTCCGTGATAGCTGACCATAGCGACAGCATGAGTGGGCAAAAATGTGAAATAAATCTCCAATAACGTGCCTCAGATCACTAAATCAGTGATCCAAAGACCATACATGAGGTTAATTATATTACCTATATTGTGACTGGTACCATTGATATAGAGATTCGTACCATAGATGTGGTACTTTGTGCCCTGAATATGATCGTTGGTACCATGTGTTGCAGAGAGATAGAGAGACAAAGGTGAATTTCGGTTTCTAGACGCTATCCTTACAGTCTGTGGAACAGCGAAAGAAGTGAACATGTTTGGTTCATCACAAATCGATCGAATTTTCTGAAGGAATAGAAATCTTGCAATCAGAAAGTGCATGTAAACGCAATGATGACAGAAAGGTATACGATGAAAACATCTGTGGAAGGTTTTGATTGGAAGAAACAAAACTTTGCAATATTCTCGAAGTTACACCCTACATATCTTTTAAAATAGCGCCAACGCATGATTGAACTTCTTTACAATATATTGAATCAGAGTGTCATAAGAAAAGTTTTACATACCTACGAACCAAAAAGACCATAAATATAAGATACGTGTCTACATTTATCTATACAATATACATTAAAACTGTCACATTGGTCGCTATTCTAAGTTAGCACGCATTCGACTACACAAAGAGTTCTATGTTACTTATATAATACAAGTAACGCTTATCCTACGGATTCACCGACCCTTTTCTGAAAGAATGTTTTCTCACCTATACAAAGAGCAGAAAAACCCAGTTGATTGCCAATAAGATAATTGGTTTAGTTGATTTGCGACTTTTAGAGATAGTGGTCAGTGGGATTTCTATTGCGTGATGTCAACTTTTTCTAATTCTATAAAATGTTTCCTTATATTTTTCTGTTACTGGCAAGCTAAAGTGGTATGTGAAACAAAAACATTTAAAGTATTTACAATTTCCGGCCGTATTATAACATATATGTGTGGCAACGCGTGCCTTCTAAATACAGGGTGCCATTCGAGTTGGAATTCCCTTGCTATTACTTGCTTTCGGAAAAATAAATGTATAAATCTTTACTATAAGTGGCATTGGGGTTTCCGATCATTTCACATATCAATATGCCGCTATGGCTGAATGGTTAAGATGTTTGACACATATTCACAAGATACTGTGATCGAACCTCGACTCCATCCAGTTATAGAATGACCTTGGATAAGTTACTAACGGCTATATTATCTCGGATCACCCATCCGATAACAAACTGACTACGTGTGACATACATTAAATAGCTATTGCAGCTAGTATGTTGTTAGTCAGTGTGTACGGGGAGCTTAAGCAATTAAGCGCGAAGAACTCTGAGTCAGGCCGGCCTTCTGTCCAGAGCTACATTTAGCAATAGATGTAGGAAAAACGCAGGCCCTTGAAATTGTCCTCGGACAGCACCCCACACCGCAAGGTAGCCGAAAGGCAGGGTATTCTTCATATCAATATATACCACTTTTATCTTCAATTGAAGAAAAAATAGACACTTTCTAAAATAAAAAGTGAATAAATGAAGGAAAAACTAGATGCATCTGTGATATTGGTAAAATGATTTAAATTTATTTTCTAGAAAATAACAGCTAATAAGACATATACAGAGAAAAATAGATAACGACAGAGAGTGAAAAAATATTTATACACGAACATCAATTTTTCCGTCTATTTTGTTTGTTATATCTCGATCGTTTAGTAGTAAAGACCCTCAAATCAGGCTTCGAACAACTTTATCTCCAGACTCGGGTGCTGTTCCAAAAAAAGTGATTTTGCAGCTTTCTATTCGACTTAAATATAATGACGAAGGGACATTTTTATACTTACATTGCTGACACCTGCTAGCTCTAATATGTATAGAATGAAAAGGATATATAAGGAATGAAAGAGAGATATATTAAGAGCGAAAGAGACAAGCAGTGTCACTGATGTTATGTGACGAACGAAGAAAAAGTGAACTCCGTGGGACTCGAACCCACACCTTCCGCTATCCGGGCGGATGTCATAACCAGTTAGACTAGAAGAACATCTTAATCTTCGTTTAGCGTTAGTAAGTCACATCACTAACGCTAACAACACCTTCAAATTTATTCAATGGCGTTCTCTGTCAGATTCAGTATCAAAATGTTTTATTTCCACGTCAGTGTTTCCAGAAATTCGTATGTAGAAAAGTCTTTCAGTTGTTAGTCGATGTGGAATACTATTTCAATCAGCTGCATTCGTGAACTTCGCAGTTTTCCTATTAATTACAGTCGTATATTGGAGCGAATGTTGAAATACAACGTCTAGCCGTGAGTGGCCGCCCGTAGGACTGTCGACGAACGACTAGACATTCCATAGTTAATTCTGTTTCCTCTAATAATGGTCAATTTCCATATATAGTCGGGGCGATTTAGGTGTTCTTTCTTGCAAACAGCTACTTTTCTTATAATACAGGAATTCGCAGTAGAAAATTTTAATATCTAAGCTTCATATCGCACTATTTGCCATAGTTTTAATTTGATAATTCTTCTTCAAAGTAATGCCTTACTAGAATCATCCATCAGCAAAGCCTTGGTAGAATTCTTTCGAAAACTATACTATATCTTCTCTGAATCTTTACTTAAGTACATCTACGAAAAAACTTTAACATTGACGTCAAGTTGTTCGTCGGCGTCCCTACGAACCGCCACTCACGCCTAGCCGCTCCAGTTCTCAATTTATTTTACTAATATACTGATCATCTTCAGAACACACTATTGCATTCAGCTTGAACTTTTGGCACCAAAACTTTGAGTTAGTTAATATACAGACGCGAAAAACCTCACTCTTGTTGTCGGAGAGATGGATTCACTTAAATTTTCTTTATAGAATAAACCCTACAGATCATTGTGTTTTAGCACATCAAACTGTCCATTTCTATGTGTGATACCTATTTACATATTTAACTATTATCAAGATCTTGGCTCTTAATTCATTTTGTCAGAAGAAACATTTATGAAAGCTCACTAAATGACACCACAATTGTTTACATTAGTGATACTAATTCATTATAGATTGCAACCTCCACCATGGTTTCTCTCCCGTGACGTTTTTCCTAGGGGGAAACAGCAGACTTTTGAACTTCAAGTTACTTCCAGCTACTTTCAGCTACTTTAAGCTACTTTAAGCTACTTCAAGTTACTTCAAGTAGTTTACTTTGAAATACTTAAGATTACTTCAACCTACTTCAGCTACTTGGTCCTACTTTGAACTACTTCAAGCAGTCTACTTTGATGTACTTTGACGTACTTTTCTACTTCAAGTCTGCCGTTTCCCCCTTGCGTTTTTCCCAGAACTATGATCAGATTAGCAAATCTTACTACTCCTTACCATTCCTAAGTTAGTAAAACAACCTCATCATTGTTTCTGTTTTCAACTCCAACAACACTCGATGAATTTTTCTTCAAAACCAAATCACTAATGGTAGGAGTAACAAAACAAAAACTGATCACGGATTCGGATTCCCCGACCACGATTACCTTTCATTAAACTTTTTCGAAGGGCCTTTGCTGAAATTTTTATTGCTTTAATGCATACTGAAATCTGATTTGTTTGACAAACAAACATGCAAACAAACTTTAAAGATATTTAAGCTGCGTATAACCCTTTCTTTCAGAAAAGGGAAAAGAAATGTTGCAAATCATAGAACTATTTTTTGACTAGTATCCGTGTAAATCGGTTAGACTGTATCGCGGATCGGCATAATTCATATCAACCTTTCATTATTACAAAAATTACTCGAACTTCTACTTGACTGTATCATGACTTTGGTGAAGCCTGTTGGTTGATGACAGTGAAAATATACGACGAAAACATTCATCTTAGTTTTGTCAGCTTAGTACAAAAATGTGAATACTTTTCTAGTCTCCAGACAAATTTTTCATTTTTATAAGAACTAGGTAGAATATTTCTGACGTGGCAGTTTTTTTCTCGTTATGACCTTTAATGCGTAGAATGAGATTTATCGAAAAGGTAAAATGCGAAAACTGCTTGCTTCAACGTACTTCAAAGGTGTATAGAAAATTTAGCAATTATAACTGTTCAGTTTTACGTCATCTAATGTTAAATACAGTTTTCTCATATTTTCCTTGAATTTCCAAAATTCATACAAAATCTTCACTACGTTTAACATATGCTGTGATTGCATAAAGATTACATAGAAAAATTTCTTTTCACTGTTGAATTCTATAAATTCCCTATCTTTTTGGTTCTGCCGGTATAGATTTCATCTTAACTATAGCTGCATTTTCCGTGTCGCCATAATTCAATTTCATTGCATCTTTTGCTTCTATGTAAGATATAGTATAAATGATGTCCTATGTAAAACAAATGGTCAAAGCAACCGATTAAATGTGATTCATTTAAAAAAAATCGTTGAAAGAAGCGAATTTCGGATTAAATATACTAAGATGATCTGTTTCAACGGATTTTTACTTGAAAAAATCAATTAAGATCCATTTTCATCCAAAAAATCTGCAGAATTCTTTGAACTTTCAATCCATTTGAACCTATTGAAAAATAATCAATATTAAAAACCATGCTTTTGAATAAATTCAAAATCATTTGTTCAAAATCAAAACAATTTCAGTCGGTTGAACGAAAAATCTATTAAAATCAAGGAGAAGTAGCGTACTCCAGTACTTCTGGAGTACATTGAGTTCATGAAGTACGTGGAGTACAATGGAGTACGCGAAGTCCAGTAGAGTACACAAGGTACAACCAAAGTACAGAAATTGCAAGTTACAATAAATTTCATAATTATTAAATAAGTCAAGTGAACTTATATTTTTCGAAAATTATCATAGAATAGTAAGTCGAGATAATATGGCCTCCAGTGTTCTGCTGCAGGATACGACGATTTCCCCGCCTCTTTCTTACTGGTTCCTACAATATTCGGTGACCGGAACGATCGATCTAGGT
Source organism: Rotaria magnacalcarata (assembly GCA_900239745.1). Classification (NCBI taxonomy): domain Eukaryota; kingdom Metazoa; phylum Rotifera; class Eurotatoria; order Philodinida; family Philodinidae; genus Rotaria; species Rotaria magnacalcarata. Next base: position 114,722 of record OENM01000183.1, read on the forward strand.
AAATATTAGAATATTAAATTAGCGTGAAATATTTGCGTAAGACTGAAATTTGACTTTCAATTTCAATCATGTAGTTCAAATCGATTTCCATCTAATTTACCATGGCTGATTTTCGAATTGGAATACTCTATCCAATAAAAACATTTTTCTTATGAATGCCAATGCTAAAGTTGGTTGTACATTCGTATCAAATTAATTGCGATATATATATATATATATTAACTAGATATTTGTTCGAGCTGCACTCTGTAAAAACCAAGTAACCGCAATTATGAAGATCACAAAGATAACATTTGAGTTATATACAACTAGATCTACTCTTATTTCAAGATATGACTACATTAGTGGCGGAGTCAGGCGGTAACTCAGGGTGCTTAGTTTCCTCTGTATGAACCTTTCAGCCCTCCGAAGAGAGTTTCCAAAGGTGTATTTTATCCTGACGGCGGGAGAGGTAGCACTCAAACCAGCATTAAGGATTTGAAGCCCTCCTAGTCCGAAGTTCTCGCTCCGTCGCTGCACTGAATCAAAATGGATTTTCTACACTAAACTGATTTTAATCTATTTTAACTCATTTGAATCATTTTTAATCAATTCGTAAATTTTTTTCAATTAATCTAATTGATTTAATCAATTATAATCGATTACTGATGTAATTGTACAATCACTACTTGAAAAAATTTATATAAAACTTCTAGCTGTACTATATTTGGATGACTTTGGTTCAGTGATAAATTAATAGTTTATGGACACAAGAAATCCAAATCATCATGTGAAAATAAGGGTTCCCTATTCGAATGCCGAGAAAAACGTTAATTCACTATAAAAATGATAAAAATTGATCAAAAGGTAATAATAAATCAAAATTCATTAAATATAACAATATATTACAGTCGACTTACAACTGATATATGGTTTGAATCGACAAAAAAGTAAAGCTAGGATGAATTGATTACAATGCAAAAAGAGATTACAAACCATGAGCGGCAACAAGATATTACAATAAATTTTCTGGAAGTTATAAATCTATTTTAATGACTACTATTATAACCTTAGTTTAATCTTTTTGAACATAAAAGAATAATTATCATGATTTATCAAATAATGGATTATATTTGTTTTTTGAAGCGATAAGAAATCTATTGTAATGACATGATTATAACCCTAGTTTAATCATTATTTGCATGAAGATAATTGAGTATAATGAATTTTTTCAATTAAAATAATGATTAAACTATGGTTACAACTGTGTCATTATTATAGATTTGTAATCACATAAAAATCGATTACAAACAAATTTTTCACCATTCTTTTTCTGCATGTGAGATAAGGAACGAAAATATAACAAATTATCATGACTCAAGGATTGCATATTTTTTTGGATAGTAACACTTGATACGAAAGGGATTTAGTAAAAGATATCAGGTCCCTGTTAATGCGTATCCACTTAATAAGTATATTCTACTGCATTTTAATGAATAGAAATAGTCATGAACATCAGTAAACATGGGTTGGTAGACAAAAAGCACCTTAATGCTCAGCTTTTTGTAAAAACCTTCAACCGACGTTTCTTATTATAAGTTGCAAGACCAATACTTGTTGTAGTGGTTTTCACATGATATATTTAAAAGAATCCGGTTGTTGGTTCTTTTGCTCGATATATATATATACAAAAAAAAAACGGTCTTCAAATATTCACATTTATCTCACTTGTTTGAAAGCATAATTATTATGTGTGTTTCTCATATTCGCTTGGTAGCAATATATTCTGGCAATTTTTGTACCACTTCTCATCGTCAAAGTTTTTCCATCGAAACTTCCAACAATTTTTATGTGGAAACTTATCCAAAAAATATACTGTTGCGTACAAATTGACGGGCTTTGTAGGAAGTTAAAATTGTCAACATTATCTTAATCAATTAAGCGCAATTGATCATTTAACTGTTAAATATACTTTTAAAATAGTGAATCATGGGGAATTATATACTTATATGCACACACCAAAACATTTAGTCTAGATAGAACGTGAAAAAGTTGCAATTTTTCGGATTCATTATTTTCTGCATTTACAGATTCGATCCTATGTTCAATGCAAGTATGTCGGCTATTATCAATAAACAACATGTTCCGCGAACTGAATCAGAGCAAACCCTGTACAATATTCTCTTAGAAACATTTGGTACTCATTATGTGACACGTGTGATCGTTGGCGCCACCGCTCATATGTACACTTTAATAAACAATGCTTTCACAAAGTCAGCGACATTTGAAGAAACTGCCTCGGAAGTCTCCAGAATGAGCAATTCATTTTTCTTACCTAAGATTGTACCAAGATCTATCCACAGCATTAAGGAGAGCCTCTCTGAATCATTTCGAAAAAACTCGAAAAGTTTTGTTGAATATCAACCGCCCGTTGCACTGGTGCCTGGTAAAACCGAATGGCAGTAAGTACATATTTTTCTCTTACTGATACATAGTCAATTTGTATTTTTATTATAAAGTTATGAAAAATCATTCGTAAACAGGTGTTTCTCCCATATTTCATCTAAACAAAATATGAATCCTACAAATTAATTAGCTTCAGTAAAATAGATGAAAACATGAGATGCGCAGACGTTAAATTTTATTAATTTTCATCCTAAATGTCAAAATTTGGCGAGATGAATCGATGAAAGTATCGTGAGTTGTCGTTGTCGATCTATGCACCTATTTGATCGAAATGAATGGATCAATGCTATTGATTGTTTCCAAATCTATGTAAATAATCGTTAGATGCTGCATGGAAAGCAATTTAAAATCGACTAGACATGAGAGATTCAGTAGAAATTTACTCTCCGGATGAAAACGAAACCAGGTAGAATATCTACACACTGTCTCATGAAGAATTTTTTGCGTGTAATAGAAATCATTGGGACAAAGAAGAATCCCATGGAAAAATACGAAGCCTGGCAAGACTAAGTTGAGCTAGGTAGCGATCTGAATTTCATTCACAAATAGTTAAACCAGTTGATAAATGCTATATCATGATGTTTCTCAGTTTCAACAAATCAGCGAATCGAAGTTCATTTGGAAGAGATTGGATAATTTAATAAAAACAAACTGATAAGATTATTATCCATGAGCAACAATTTATGCATAATACAGATCATTGTTATAGAAGTTGGGATAAGAGATGAAACCGCGCGCCTCTCAGCACTTAAATAAACGCATCCATGTCAGTCTCAATTTACTCATGAGTAATCTGAATATGAAAAAACTGACTGAAACATACGCAAAACTTCCTGAAAAAAGTATCGATGCGTACGAGAGCAATTTTGTCACAGGATACACTTTGTTGTATATTAGGGAATCAGATAAGTTTTTCGCTTGTTTGTTCTAGATCTTGGTTAGACAATGCTGTTTTAACTCCAGTGGTTGTCAATCGAACACTTGCTCCTTTGTCCAATATATTCTATCGTTATCCACTCATTCGAGGTCATTTACGGCGTACAATAGACCACTACTTGAGGCATGGAAAATATCCCAAACTGGGTGAACTCAATCGATAGAATAGAACTGACCATGTGTTATTAATCTTTTCCCATCTGACAACTTAAATATTGCTTTCATCTCTTTTCGATTTTATTAGAATGCTCATGCTTCCTGGTAACTCTTGCTCTCTATTGAAGTGTTTCGTTCTTGCTGCTAATCTCATGATATTTTTGTTCAATAAACTATTAACTACCCATGTAAAAAAAGGTAAATAATCAGATTAGAATCGATTAGAATCATACACCTTTTCATCGATTACTAATCGATTCCAAATCCCTTAATACTCAGAAGCAGTCTTTTATAATCAGAAAAGCATGCAAACCCAACAGTTAACCGATTAAAACTAGTTAAGTTTGATTTTAATCGATTTCAATCAATTATACCACCTATATCTATGCTTAAGCACTAAAATCTATCTGTCTTGATTCTATATCGTTAGCTAACTCTCTGTCTATTTCTAATCATCGAAACATCGAGAAAAGATACCATATGGAACTTAAAAACGATTTCGAGATTTTCATCGAACTTGACACAATTTTTGAGTTGCGTAAAAATATGGCTAAAGACAAAGCCGTCTTGAATCTACACTCAAAATGATTTCGCTGTTGAAATTCTGTCACGATTCTAATCCGATATACATATCTACGTGTGCAGAGTTGGTAACGACAAACTTATGCCTTTCATTATCCTTTCCCAGGTCGAGCAGTCCGGCCTGGAAACGGCTGGTTCCGAGTAGTTCCGTGGATTTTGTGAAAGCAGTATTCCGGTTGGAAAATTTTCCGGTGATTTCCGATCAATTCCTGCCGGAAAGCACCGGAACTTGGCAGGAATTCGCCGGAAAAGTCCGGCCGTATTTTTGACCGGAATACTGCTTCCATGTTCCAGCGATTTCCCGTGTTTTCCTGCAGGATATGGTGACTTTCCCGCATATTCCCTGGAGTATCCTACGGGATCCGGTGGCCGGAATGTCCGACCTGGGTTTATTCTATTTCATACAGCGCTTTATATGTAATCTCAAGCAGATTGATACAATCGAAATCTAACTTAAACCATCTACATTAATGTACCAAATTATCTGTCTATCCCCTAACTGACTATTTCGATCGTATCGATAAGAACCTAAAACAAAAGACAATGAATAAATCAGGTTTTTATTATTATTGAATTCTTAATTATCATTTTGATCATATCGAACTGTAGTCGAAGTCGAGAACCGTTCAAGAACGGATAGATGAAATGAGGATTTTTCAATAGTATTAAAATGGTTTCAGATTTGGAAAGTAAAATGATTCATACACCGAATGATTCTTGGTCCAATAGGTTATTGCTGATATTGTGTGCAATTTTAGTTCACCAAACACATCTCAAACTGAACAATCATGAAGATGGAAAACGAATATTGGAATACTACGAAAAATTATTTGAGAGGTTTAAAGACTGTGCTTTCTTTCAAATAGGACAAAATTCTAAAAGAATCCAAAAATCTAGAAGGCTTTAGTAGTATCAGATAAAAACTCCAGATCTGATTTTGATTCGTTATTATATATTTTGATTTGGAGTATACTCGGAAACTCTACGGTTTGTTGGGAAACACTTCGAAAACTGAAAGGATATTTCCTCATACTTTGTAAGATTTCGACTGAAATTTTTGACAGTACAAATTTCCGACAACACTATGAAAGTTTCTGAAAATGCGATTAGGTGTCGAATATCACGGAAAAGATATTCCAAGACACTTTAAGAGTATTAACATTGGTATTTCAGGGAGTCTAATGGTTTCCGAACTCTCAACAACCAATAAGATGTTTACAGACGCGATGCCACTCTAATGATTTGTGAATGGTTATCCGAGTACGTTTTGATTTTCTACGAAGTAGATTGCTACTAGATAGCACTTAATTTACACCCTTAATCTTAACTTAACTTCCTAGCTGATTTCTTCATTCTTAATCTGATCTCTAAACTAATTCTCTTGTCCATATATATCTCCTAACTCACCATTTTAGTCTCAAACTAACCCCAAAGTTATTTCAATACCTTTATTTAACAGCTTCACTTAAGCGAATCTACTTGAGGTTTTCAACAGAGAACGTATGCCATTAGTTTTTTTTGCGGTTAGAAATTGAAATGCAGTACTTCTTTTTTATACACACTAAATAAAAATGCGTCGACTGTATGTCCCGTGAATTTTTGTGTTGTGTTCTCTATTACAAAAATGTATCGTAAATTTTTGTGTCGTACTTTTGATTAAAAAAATGTGTCGTATATTTTTCGCGTTCTACCAGTCGACTAGTCGTTCACCGTTTTGTTGTGAACATACAGCGACATATAAGCAACATCGTTGAACGCACGAAAGATAAATTCTCGAAATAAAATTTTCTTTGACATCAATTCTTGATTACTTTATAATCAAGGAATTCCCATCCCGATCCATGATCCGGGAAGGACTACACTGGATAGTCTGATAGGAATCGAACCAATTCCAAACCAGCCAGATCTTAGGATCTGATCAGATTGACTTTTCAAAAAATAAAGAGATATGTAATTAAATACAAAAAAAAGCTGTTAACGCAATCCCTGTGGGATTAAAATGTGAAACACGATAACGCTCCTTTTCTGGAACCCGTCTGCCACGGTCTGTGGAGCTTTTCTGTCACGGTCTGTATTATGATGTGTGGCGTCTCTAGAGATCATCGCAGACCGTTACATAGACATCAGAAGCCATCACAGATCGTGGCAGAAAAATCAATCAATTAATTAACCAGCTAACTAATTAATTAATTTCACTGTCCCGGTCTGTGGGGGGGGGGGCGAGTGATGGATCCAAATTTCTACCCTATATACTTCAACACTCCTTTCAGATCGTGTTTCACAAAAATATCGAAATATGCGTTTCAAAAACAACCAATGAAAATATGTCGGATGTGTTGTGAAAAATGCGTCGTGGTCTTGCTGGGCAGAATATGTCGCAACGAGCACCTCATGTCGTACTCGAATGTGTCGTGCTTTGTGTCGTAGTGTACGACAAATTCGACACATTTTTACTTAGAATGTAATCCTCAGCAACTCAGCCGCTTTGATTTGTTTTGGTTACTGTATATTGAAAATATTTCACTCAATGCAGAACATGATTAGTAGTGGAACAGTTAGTGTTTGATTTTCACTCAACTCGATGAGAAATAAAATTTGGACATGTATATCTACTTTAATGCTCATGTTTTGAAATGAAATTAGATGAGTATTTCACGATACCTTTCCAATTTTCAATATTGAAAAATGTTTATCACGAAACTTTCTTGAATACTAAAGATTGACAAGTTTTCATTACGAAACTCCACATGATACTAGACCGTTTCGAACTTTCATGTGTGCGAATGAAACTTTTTTTAAGCATACTTAAGTAACAAGGAACCCTTTAAGTTTTTTATCGCACATTTTATTCACTATGCACTTAGCCGTAACCCCCTTATACTGTCTATTTCCTACCCTTACGTCTATCTCTACTCCCTTATACATATGCTGCATGTTCGTATCTAGCTCTTTTCTCGCTCCCACAATATCTAACTTCTGAATAGATATGTCTAACCCCCTACACATATATATTTATGACCCTTTGTCTATTTGCTTCTGTTATACTTACACTTACACTCATTTATTGAAACATATACGTTTCTATGTCTGTTTGGGTTACCTGTGTTAAAGTAAAAATGAAGAAATATTCTATCGTTTTCAACTAACTTAAGAACGACGCGAACATAAAAATGCAGCACAGAATAAATACACGAAGGCTATACATGGATATGGAACGTTCATCATATATAATACGAATGATGGTCAGCAATTTGCGATGGCAAATATTTTCAACTAATATGCATTGCAAAAAACTATAAGAAAACCCAGTCATATAATAATATTTAAAATAAAAATATAGAAAAAATTTAATTAAGCAGATACTATGTTTCTCTCGGCAATATCTTAATGATTTAACAAATTAGCGAGGAAACTTTGATTGCTCTATAAGTGAAGTGTGTTCTCTATTGTCCAAAGAATTGGCTCCGTATGGAAAATAGACAGTTTAGACACGGTAATGTTATATCTAAGCTCGATTGCAAACTGAATCATAAATAAGTCAATGGAGAAAAAATTAAGACCAGGCAACTTTCTGATTACTGGGTATTTATACAAATATTAAAAGAATTCGTTCCATATACATTTTTTTGTCAATGTAATATAATACTCATCCAGCGATTATGATTTGTCAGATGACTATTCAGATTCATGCAGAAATATTGGTGTGTATGTATGCTTTCCGATGCCTTTGACGGGTACTCATTGGTATTTTTCTTTTGAGATTTACTTACTAGCGAAAGCATGAGTACTCATTGTGGTATTGATAATCATTTCTTCACAGGACACTCAACAAATCGCTTATGGATTAGAATGTAGAAAGGAATGATATAATCGAATCGAGCATAGAGAGAATATGTCTTAATGACTTATACCTTTATTCGCCTATTCTTTTTTAATGAATTATTCACACTATTTTAATTAGCGATGACTTTAATAAAGAAAAAAAGACTTTCATTTAGGTAATCTTTTCCTTATGTTGAGATCAAATGTTTGTTTAAACATATGAATGAAAACTCTATCTAATTTCATTTTCTAAAATTTAAATAAAATTTCTTTCTACATTAAATTACAGGTTTCAGTTTGATTGTGAAAAGCAACGAAAAACATTTTCTCTAATAAGTTTTGTTATTGATTGCTTGTGATTTTTAATTATGAAGACACGTGCATTTTGTTTTATAGAAGACTAANNNATAAAGGAAATCTACACTCTCATATGATAAAGAATGTAATCGATTGTAGTAGACTATATAATCAGTATTTGCTGGTTTGAGACGATCCTTACTCTAATAATTATAATCGACTCCAAAATATAACAGATTCTATTAGATAATAATCGGTATCACTTAATTTTAATCATGAAAAAGTCATATGATGGGGAATTTGATTTTGCGATAAAATCAAAAACTCAAACGCAAAAGCAATTTGTAGCAAAATCAAGAAGGTGAAAGACTAGCACCTCTTGCCGTATTCGCGGTATTGCGGTATTCGAGGATTTTGAGCCTCGTAATGTTGAAAGTGTTGATGAACCATTGAATGGAAAGATTTGTTAATATGCAAAACAGCAGGATATTCAAGTCTTGAAGAGAATTATCTGTTGCATAGTTATGTGAACTGGCAGAGTTTTTGTCGTCTTTGCAGATTACGATAGAATGCAGTAGATGGATAATTATTAAAAATATTAGCAATGTGGTCGACTTTGATTTTTTTTCATGAAGCTGTTGGTATTGTCTCGCGGACTAAGAACAGATTTTTTCGATATTTGTGTTTTCAGAAACTGGAATAACACTTGAATTGCAAATTAATATGTAAAAAGAAGGAAATTGTTACTGGATAGCAGGAGCAGCGGATACAGTTGGTATGGTATAAAGAATGTATTGTAAATAAAAGTAATAATGATTCTTATTTATGTGAGGAGGCAATTGTTTGAGCCTATTGTAAGGTGTGTGTCTATTTGGGAATTATTTGAGCTAAGTTAATCTAAATTTCGATTTCTCATCGGGCTTGTAGATAACTTTTATATTATTATTTTCACAGTTGCGCTGATTGTTCAACTGATTAAATATATATTTAGCAATATTTTTAAGAGTGTAATGAAGTAGTGTGGATGCAGTAGAAGTTTGTTGTATGACACTGCTGATTTACTCTCAAATGAGTTTTGTAGTTTTAATTCTATCCAGGAATTACTTCCATGCACTATTGATGATTGCAAGAAGTCATTGCAGGCGATATCGATAATTCATTGCTCTTCGAATATTTATCGATCAATCCCAGTGTTAATGAAATTTGATTTCATTTTTTTTATAAATAAGTGAAAGATCCCATATATCGATGTGTAGATTTTAGTTTTCTATGCTGATAGAAATTGAATAGAGGACTCCACAATAGTACACATGGGCATTTATACAGGTAAATGATTATTGTTACACTGTAACTTTTTTTGAAATTCTACTTTTTCGCAAATCGATCTTAAATAAACTGAAGAATTTTAAAAATTTTATGATTTATTCATTGAATTTTGAATAATTCGAAAATGAGTGATTTTCCGATTTATAGAAATTCAATTTGATTTTCCAAAAATGGAAAGGGTGGGTGTGGGTGTAGGTGTGGGTCTGAATATGTGTGCCAGTATAGCACAAACATCTGTTAACACCCACACCCCAGATACAATAATATGACGCAAAAAAAAGATGATTTATGCGATGGTATAAATTTTCAAAATACATTAGAAAAATTACAAGTTATGGATGAACGTAATCAATCTCTATCATTAAAACGCCATCGTACAAATGGAAGTGAATATGAATATGATGATAATATTAACCTTGTCGATAATGATAACGAAAATTCTTATCGACAACTAAAAAGTTCAAAATACAATAGAAGAAATAATTACTCGAGAAATGATCAACCATTGACAACCATCAGTCGAACATACACAAATTACAATTACAATATAACCGACAATAGGAATTTTCAGCAACTTAAAAATCAAAAAAATGATATCAACGACTCGAACAATAAACATTATGACAATCGTGAAAATCCTTTTCATATTTCCTATCAAGCACTCACCTATGCAGTAGCAACACATCTGCAACCTATCAAATTAGAATGTGTCCCAAAAATGAATGATCAAAAAGAAGCAGCTAAATTTATTCAACATTTCTTCAAGTTGATAGAAAATAATTTTGACCAGCAGAACAACTATCATGATAGACCAACAGGATTTGATCAATGGTGGATTGACAAGGAAGGTAATATTCAAGGAACAACAAAAGTAATTGATCTATATGTATTTTTATGTAACCCACATCGTTATCCAAAAGAGATTAATAATATTAAAATCTCACGTCATCCACCTAAGCATTTACCACCTCAAAGATCTGTTATTTTAAAATGGATTAAAAACTCAATATCATGCAATGAACTCAAAGAAGAATTAGAAATCAATTTTAAATCAATTTATTCTATAGTAGATATTATTGGAATTCTTAATACAAGAAACAGACACGTAAGAATTGATTTTCAAGATGAAACCGAATACAGTACAATTTTAAATAGTGGAAAAGTATCAATTTATGGTCAATTAATTGATTGCGACCAGTACCCTCTTGCTCAAAATTATTAATTTGTTCTAAATGCAACACTCCTAGACATACAAGAAAAGCTTGTGTAATTCTAAAGTTGATCTAGACAGAAGGTGTGGTAAAGATCGTAATGATAAAGAAGATCACAACTTATGTGAAATAAAATGCCATCACTGCGATGGACCACAGGCACCAACGGACTATTCATGCTTATTTATTCAACAATATCGTCATGAACCTGTACTTGAATTAAGAAATCATCCTGATCTATTTCCAGCTGAAGCACAATTATTCATACCAACTGAATGTCGTGAAAGTGGTAAATGAACAAAGATTTTAGA
>OENM01000184.1:2417-18605 GCA_900239745.1 Rotaria magnacalcarata
GTATACGACACGGCGATATACGGCCGTAATACGGCGCATACCAAAACGTTAAAATACGGCCCGTATACGGTCGTAAGTTCGGCGTATACGGCCGTATCTAGTCGTCGTAATGCTCGACCTGGGAACAGTGACAGTATATAATGATGCATAACATGTTCAACCAGGGTTGCCACAAACATAAACTACGCCAATCGAATATTTTCATTGCCTGGAACTTTTTTTGTGAGCTATCAGTACCAGCAATATCATTCATGAAATTAGGCAAATTACTGGCGCCATCTATAACAGTCACCGAAAAACAAATAATATTTAAAATAGATTTGTGTCATACCCTGCAGTGGAAATTTTATCATTCATAAAAAGATAGCTCAATATATCTGATGTTTACACAGTGGAGATCTCTAGATGAAATGTTATTGGTCACAAGTATTTGACCATACGCGTGTGTGTGTTGGCAAGTATACATTCATCATCTAGCGTATGTAATTGATGATGTTTTGATTCAATATTTTATTATATTATAGCAAGTTTTTTAAATTTAAAAATGGGTGCTCAATATTCTTCCTTAAGCGATATTAAAACGAACGAATATGTATCTCGTTTCATCAGTGAAGAAGCTATATCCACAAATGATCCATTTTGGAATCAATTTCTTTCGTTTAGTCAACAATCTCCATTCACATCGTAAGAAAAGTGCCATTGATCTATCCAAAGCAGTCAAAAAAGATAATTTCTATTTCTTTTAGAACATACTCAAAATTACTTGATGAGTCATGTTTAATACATCTCCAACAGTTTGTCTTGAATAATCCAAAAACCAAAAATTATGGAACGTTAATTGAAGTATTTATTCGTTTTGCTAATATCATTCATGATGATTGTAAAAAGTATGCTTTAAAAAAATGCATTATTCTCAAGTGATATTTTATTTTATTTTTCAGTTATATTGTTTTAAGTCAAACACATAATGCTTTATTTATTCTTCGTTTAATAACAAAATATTTTATTGAAATTGATTGTGAACAAAATCTTTATCCGCATTTTTTACCACAAGATACTTCAGCCGAACGACTATCATTAATGACTTTGTTTGTTGATACATTATTCCGTATTACAATCACTCAACCTGTTGAATCAGATTCATATAGTTTACATTTGGAAGTACTAAATACATTACTTTCATTGTTATCTATTCAAATGTGTGCGAAAGAAGATGTACTTATTAGTGCTATTTATAGTATTTTTATGCATAGACTTGAGTATGTATAAATTTTTATATAAAATAATTTCAAACGATAATTTGTCTAGTCCGTTATTAATATCGGAATTTACACGAACTTTATTGGAACATTTTATCAAACAAACTGAAAGTCCATCATGGTTATCCGCTGACTCATTTGATAGATCAAAAAATGATAGTGGAGGTTTATTTAAAATTGGACAGAGTGTTGCAAGTAAGTTTAACAATATGCTTGTTTAGTTTTATAGCGTGTCTATTGAAAATTATTCAATGAGTTGTAGATATCTTTTTTCTTTAACATAAGAAAAGAGTTGTAGCCATATGCAATAGACTAAAATAGAACTGTTTGTATGTAAGAATAAAATGAACGTGAAGCTTGAAATGTTATTTTCTTTACGACTTGAGTAACTTTGCTTAGGAATTTTTCGTAGAACAGTCGAAATGAAATATATATAGCCATAATGTACTCCATTTACGGAATACACAGAAATGCTAATATATCTGTCTCATGAGAGAACTCATTTTTGATTGATCCGTTTTGAATACAGACTGGACGCTAATGAACTGTAGAATTACATTTTTCTGATGTTCTTCTAGCTGAATGTCTTTCGGTGTGTTCAGTTTCTCTTGATCACATTTTAGCATAGCAAACGAATATTTATAAATTCTGACATGATTTTCAAGTACGAATTTCAAAGATAGTTTTTCTGATATTTATGAGAAAGATGCCGACATTTACCTATAATGCAGTAAAATTCTACAGTGATTGATCGCTTTCAATATAAAAGCAATTATTGATGAATGGGAAAATACAGCTAGGGATATTAAGTGAATTTTGAAGAACATTTAATTGATTAGTCATTTGCAACTATCATTTATTAATTATTAGATTCTTGTCTAAAACATAACTGAGTCATCTTATACAAAAAAGCATCAACGTATGTTTTGATTTCGCTGTTGAAACTAAGATCTACACAGAACGAATTGCTGTTCAAATCTCGAAAGAAAAATTTTCGAAAGCAAAAATCTCGAAAGACAAAATTCCAAAAATAGTAAATCTCGAAAAATAGAATCCAGAAAAAAGGGAAATTTCGAACATAAAAACTCGAATTTAGCTACATCACATTTTCGACAAGGGAACCTTGACACATTTCTTCTCATCCTACGATCACTTGGTGAATTGAAAATAGATATTATTATGACTGATCTGTTTTAGTTTGCTTTTAATCTCCCCGAGCGGTTTGTGTTCAAGAGCAATGCTTCCGGTTTCTCTTCTCTGTTGTATACATAATTCGTATCGCACAATCTAACTTCATTCATCGTGTCTCGTCCTCATCGACCGTTTCAAAAATATCATCTCTTGAGAGTGTGGATAGGATGTCAGTATGAAGAGAAGATCAACATCCGCACTGACACCCACACTCAGCAGCAGTGGCACAATTCTCACCTAACAGAATTCAAGAATTCTGCTGCTCAATACAAGCAAAGTTCTAGTAAAATTTTGCTGTGAATACAGAATTCTTACATTCTGGTTGTGAGAATTCTGCCACCCCTCAGACTCAGGGATGTAAATAAGATGGAAGAGGTTGGGCAACCACCCTGTTTTTCCAAATTTTGTTATATATGTTCAATAAGATCGAAAAAACTGTTTTCAGGTGTATTTTAGTGACGCATCTGTACAAACAAAGACGTTACCTTCCCCCGCTTCGAGATTTTAAAGTGTTGGGTGGGAGCGCTACGTCTCTGCTCACATCCACACTCTTATTCACATGTCATCTTATAATTTTAGTCATATCTACCATGAACGGCCAGTTATTCAACATTTCGTTCTTTGATATTTTAATTTCTTACACGCGAATTTTCGAGATATGAATATTTCGAATTTTAATTTTTCGAAATTATTCTATTCGAGATTTTTTTTTCGAGATTTGGACACAATACCTACAGAATCTGATCGAAGATTTTATGTTTATGCATAGGATAATGATCGGAGTTTTTTTTTATCCCAAGTATTATCGGCAAGGCCTCTACTATGTTCAATACAGTTTTACTAATGACAACATTTTAAATAAACTACATTTGACAGACTAAGAGTTACTTCAACTTCGATTACGATTGTTTTTGAATATTCTGTAACGACCCAACTTCATATTTTTTTATAATATCCATCAATGGAATTAAGATCTAACTAATATCATTTATTCGAAGTCGGAATTGGGATTTACTCTTAATCATATTCCTGGATGAGATCTCGTTGGTAATTAGTTTCAATTTATGCTTCTTTTTTTCATTCAATAGGTAGTTTATGGTCAGTAGTCACTCTTGGCATGGGTTCATCAGCAACACCAGCTGTTGCCGAAGCAACAGTAACAGCAATCGATTCAACAAATACTCTTCGTAATCATCATTTAGCAAATCAAAGTATTCATTTACTGTTGATTCTAAGTAATCATTTTACAAATGATCTACATCGAAATCCTTATCGATTAGCTCTATTACATTTCACTGATACACAGGGCAAGAACATCAAGTAGAAGAATAATCGTATTTTAAATTGATTTCTATCGTTTTTCTAGATACTCCAACAAATTTGCCAGATTCAGAACCACTACCATGGTTTTCTATTGATTACCATTCATTATATGACGTTCTTTGTCAAACAGTACATACAGATCAAAGTACAATATTACTTTATATGTTACTTCATCGAAATCAACATTTTAAAGCATATGTCATATCAAGAACAAATATTGATCAAATTGTAAATAAATTTTTTCTTTTGTATAAAACTATTTTAAATGTTCGTGTTTTTGTTTTCTCTTTTCCAAAAGGTACTACCAATTCTACGAGTTATCTATACAGCTACGGAACGAAATTCTCATCATATTTATATGTCATTAATTATACTTTTGATCTTGACCGAAGATGATTATTTTAATAGGACTGTTCATGATATTAAATTGAAAAAGCTTTCCTGGTAAATTAGATTCTATGAATGAGCTAAAGAGATTTTTAATTTTTAAAACATACTATATATGCATAGATTACTCTATCAGTCCTCAGGGGAAAAAGAGAGAAAATCTCGAAAGATTCAATCGGTGTTTATTTGAGGTTTCTGTTTTATTATTCTATTAGCCTCGACAAGTATAATCTATTTTCAAAGGTTGGAATTTTGCGCTGACATTGCATCCATATAGAAGCCTCATAATTACTAGGAACATATATTGTTTGACTAATCATCATGAATAATCAAACGAAAAGCAATACGACAGCTAGAAACATTCTCTGAATAGAATTGAAACTGAAAATAACCTATCTCTAGTCAACTCTCCCTAGAAGAATCCCCAGGGAGTCCCCTAACAAATCTCCGGGGAGTTATCTGGCCTAAATCGTCGATGAAATATCTAATTACTGATAAATTCTTTTAAATTTTTTTAAATTTAAAAAATTTCTTCAATTCTCCCCAGAGAAATCCCCGGGGACTCACGACAGAACTCCTCAAGGATTTCGTTATTTTGCGGCGAATCGTTGGGGGAGAGTGGATTAGGGATTGAAGTGTATACTTGACTATCGTCAATTATGAGAATCGGTACTTTTTCTTAATCCTTTGGCAAAGTTTTCTTTTTAGTTGCATTACTGTATATATATTTGCGAGATACGCATGTATTCAAGACCAAAGTAACCCTCCGGTATATTTCAGCTATATTATTTTGATATTTGTAATTGAAATAAATACAAGATATTTTCAAAGCTAATTATTAAAGAATAAATATGAAAAGAAAACAACATGAATTCGAATTTCAAATCTATGTGAAAGAGTCTAAATGTTTAGTAAAAATCAAATTGGAACCATGCAGAGTTAAATTATATCAGGGGAGCGCAAAACGACTTGTATTAGCTTTTGGGAATAGATGAGATTGATCAATCTGCCTGTAGTTTAGTACCTTGATTCAAAAGACTAAGATACATTTTTCTTCTTTTAAATTAGTGGAGACACGACAATGATTTCTTTACTTTTCAATGAATCAATCAACTTCTATATTCTATTTCAGGTATACCGAACGATCAATAAATGACGTAACTCTGGGCGGCTTACTAATCTCTATAGTTCTTCGCACAATCCAATATAATATCGCACGTATGCGTGATAAATATCTTCATACAAATTGTCTTGCTACATTAGCAAATATGTCGTCACAATTTCAAAATCTACATACATATATAACACAAAGAATTATTTCCTTATTTAATTCTCTTTCACGTAAACATTCGAAAATCTTAGATGCTATACAGCAACAATCGAAACAAGACAATGCAGCTTCAGTTACAGTTCTAACAAATAATATTCAATCAGTAGCATCAAATGATGAAAGCTTCAATGAAAACATTCAAGATCTATCGATTATTGAAGATGTTATGAGAATGATTTTAGAGATAATCAACTCTTGTTTAACTCATACACTTCGATATAATGTTAATCTTATATATGCTTTACTTTACAATAGAGAGATATTTGACTATTACAGAACGCATCCAAGTTTTCAAGATATTTTACAAAATATAGATACTGTAAGAAAGCTTGTCTTGGTTCATCTGACAGTTTTTGTTTTTTGAATAATATTTTAAATTTAGGTTATTACATTTTTTGCTGAAAAAGTTGACCAGTTACAACAACGTTCAGCTGAATATATTAAAGAAACATTAGAAATTAATGTTAAACAATTTCCATTAGACCGACTAAAAGTAGTTTTATTACGATTTCGCTCTTGTAAATATTTCGTTTGATTTGTTTTTCAAGAAATTCCCAGACTTGAAATTTAAATATGTGGAAGAAGAACAACCAGAAGACTTTTTCGTGCCGTATGTTTGGAGTTTAGGTATACAAATTTTTGTTTTATCTCTACATTTAAAGTGAATTCGTGTTTTTTTTTTAATTCAGTTCATAAATCGTGCAATTTTCATTGGTCATCAGAATCAGCTCTCATGTTTCTACAACAGCCGTTGGACTCGTAATAATGAAAGTTTTTCTTTTTTAAGGACTTTTTTCCCTCATAACTGGGTATTGTGTATTTGCGCTTCCTTTTCTTTCCTTCTATTTCCGAATTGCATATGAAAAGATAATCATAATAAAAAGAAATTTTAGATTTTAAATAGAAATATTTATTATGAATTACCCTGCAAACGATCCAGATGATTTGGTACGGAAAAGAGTTGATTCTAATCATATTACAAATATGAGTAAGTTGATATGTTCGTTTTGTCTTAGATTTAAAAATAAAAAAATCGAGCTAAGAATGATAGGAGCGAGTAAAACATATTTAAGTTAATGATTCATTAGTAGATGTCTCAATTAGCTTGTATGAAAAGAAAAATTCAAATAAGCACACGCAATTTAACAAAGATTATAATATTTGATGGTAGGCCATTGAAAATGCTAAATAATAGATCAGTCGGTGATTGCTATGGGTATCCATATTATAATGTACAAGTCTATATTATAATGTACAAGTGTTTCTCCGTTTCTCCGGGAACTTTCATATGATTGGTCACAGAACGGAAAAAAATGTATACATATATATGTGCGTCGTATACGTCCATTCATTAAGTATATGCGTCCTGTATGTTCATTCGTTATGCATATATATATATATATCAGTCATCTATATTATATTTTACATTCAGGAACTTTCTTATGTTAATTAAATCAATTTTTCCTATAATATAAAAATTTTCCGGTAATATTAAAGTTCAACCAAGGGGGAAAGACGAGACTCCCGTAGTCCCGCAGTACAATGGAAGTACAGTGGATATACAGTGGAGGTACCGGGACCGGGAAGCACAGTGAAAGTACAGGGGGGGAGTACAGTGGTTATACAGTGGAGGTACCGCGACCGGGAAGCACAGTGGGAGTACAGTGGAGGCACAGGAGAGCACAGAGGGGGTACAGTGGCAGTACGCACTCCAGGAGTCGCCCGCTTTCACCCTTAATCCCAACCCTTCACAGGGGCCTCTAGTTCATTTTATTTTTCATTTGATAGTTAGTGATATAGTTCTTCGTTCGTAAAAGTGTAATTCTGGATTTGATTTTAAGGTATTTTAATAGATTGTATATAATGACCGCTGGAAAAAATCTTATAAATAGAATGTAGCACATTCTGCAGGTCTATCATAATTATCTCTCGAGTGTAGTGAGCTGCGTGATTAGAATTGTTTTCGTGATCGTGATCGAAAATAAAACGCCGTGATTCACGATTGTAATATATACGTTGAGATTCAAGTCTCAAATGTTTACTTAAGAATGTAATGTTCACATTTAAATCAGAAAAAGATGTGACAGTTCACATTTACTGTTAGCAAAAAGAAGAAGAGAATACACTAGATAATTAAATACTATTTTAAAAAAAGCAAACTGGGGAAAAGTGACGATATGAGATCAACAAATAATTTGTTGAACATCATCTTCACTTTCAATATTTACTAAATGTTCGGTGTCATTGTGATTGTTGGGTGTGGGTGTGACGAGGAGATTCACACGCCCTCACAGATGGCACCATCGAATGATGAAAAAATGTTCTTCGCTCCCAATACTATGTAAAATACGTGATCGTGATCAAAAATATCAATCACGCAGTTCCCTACTCGTGTGGCGTGTTCTTACATGTACTGGTTTAAATATTCTCTTCTATCACAGATTTACCTGTAGGCGCACTAGGATTTATTTTAAACTTTCTCGACCAAGGTAAAGTTCGATTGAACACACTCTTTGTCTTTTCATTTCTCATCAAATGCATTAAGACTTACAATAACTACGATATTATAGACAAAATCATTGCATAAGCACTTCTAATAAAAAAAACTCGAACTCTTAAGGTATCGTTTATAATGAATTGAATTATAAATTACAAGTCATCAAGTGAAAAACATCACTGTAACTGAAATAGATTTTAAAATTTTAATTCAATTGATAGATTCCTCTCGTTTTTAGGTCATCAAATGCGTGTGCCCGAAACAATTACAGTTGGTCCTAATCGATCAGCTGCACCTCGTCTCTATCATGACGATGATCGATTACCTGTTCGTATGGAAGTACCAAACACTATTCGACTTGGTTAGAAAAACCGCTCTATGATTTTCTGATAACGGTTTCTCTTATTTTAGCCGGTCATACCGATATGGAAACGTCTCATGGTACGGATAATTCAACAAGCAACGATCAAAATCGTTTATCGGATTTAATTGCACAACAAAGTACATTTTATTCATCAGATAATGATCCGTTAAGTGATGATGATTATACTACAATTGATAAGCCTGATCATAGTCAACCATATCAGCCAATCAAATTAGCTGAATCGTAAGATTTACTATTGAGAAAAAAATAATGGAAATTTTAACTTGTGTTTTAGATGGCATATGGAGTCGTTTACAGAAATTGATGATAAACAAGTGTTAAATAAACTTCAATTACTTCAAAATCGTATTACTCGTATTGAACGAACATTGGAAAGACGAGATTTTCGAGATCGATTTGTTTATACTTTTATGATTGGTTATATACTTCTTCAAGCTTTATTTTCTGTTCGTCGTTCAATGCTTAACTAAAGATAAAAAGCAGCACACAAACATATTTGATTTTCCATTTATCTTCCTTGTTCTTTGTCATGTGTAAAAATAAATCTTATTTTTCTCGCAGTTGAGGCAGTAAAATTCTACGAAGCAAAACAAAAGATGATTTACATTCATTTCAGATTCTATCGTCTCAAATGAGTATTTACATAAGAGAAGTAAATGACACTGCAATTTACTTTTCAATTCCTTTTTTTTGTGTTTAAAATTAGGATTTAACGCGTAATGAAAAGATCCAGCAAGCAAGAAGAATTTTGAATGAAAATAAGCATTCACTTGATGCATGGTCAATACTCATTCAGGATGCTCAAGTTTGTTATTCTTTTTATCAAATTGAATCAAAGAATTTCTATTTTGAGAAAATTTTTCAGGATAAGAAAATAGCAGAAGCTCGCGAATTTTACGAATCCCTGGTGACACAGTTTCCAACATGTGGAAAATTTTGGAAACTCTATATTGAATCTGAAGTAAGTTTTGATTTGTTTATTAAAGGAACAAAGTTAACAAATGGAATATTTTAGATGAAAGGACGAAACTACGAAAAAGTTGAAAAGGTATGCATTTTTGAAGTCGAGAAGATCTATACATCTTGATATTATCAGTTGTTAATAAGGAAATTAGTGGTTCGCATAGTTATTGACAATGTTTCTTCTAGGACATAATTCAATCTCAAAATAAAAAGAAATAACGGGTGGATCGAAAGTTTCGGCACAAAATGTTGTTTCATTTTCGACCTGCTTGAAAATATTTTCGACGAGTCTAAATCTATGCATTAGAACCAGAATTATTTGCTCTTTCGGAATATGAACTTAGAAATTTTGTGTCAGTTTCTGTTTGTGAGTTGTGAAATAATCTGTGAAAGGTATAAACAATTAGTTTGGACAGAAATTTTTTCTATGCATTTTTGGATTTTCACTTTTGTGATCCAAAACTAAAAGATAAAACCTTGGCTATTATATCAGCTTGTAGAGCAAAACCGACTCTACAAAATGTAGCAGTTGAGTTCTTTTTGCCCTTCGATAAGGCTTCTGAATTTTCATGTTTCCTAAATCATCATTTTTGAAAAATCGTCTTTTCCATCAAAAAGTGTTTTACATGGAAAAGACCTCTTGGAAAAATGCCTCTAGTTTTCATTGGGTACAAGCTACAATTTAGTTCGCTATCACGTTTTTTCAAGAATTGTTTCCTCTACAAAATGACAGCGTTCGGCAATTTTCACCATCACCGCAAAGGGATTTATAGGGATCAGTAAAACTTGTTTGCTTGCAGTCCAAACTGATTTTTTAGACCTTTCCAAGATTATTTCACAAGTCTCAAACAAAAACCGACACAAACTTTCCAAGTCCATATTCAGAAAGAGCACATAATTCTGGTCCTAATGCATAGATTTTGACTGGTCGGAAATATTTTCAAGCAGGTCAAAAATAAACAAACATTTTGTGCCGAAACTTTCGATCCACCCGTTAGTCTCTTTTTTACTCATTCAAATACATGTGATACGATGAAAAACTATTTCATAGGCACTACTCAATAGTTAACTTTGACTCCTTTTTCTATTACATTCTGTTCTCATAAAATAATACGCAAACCTTAGAAACATATTTTACAACAAGATATCATAGATACACTTTCCTGCTTTTACAACACTTACTACTCGGACGATAAATATTTTCAGTCAAACGAATTTGTAATTTCAAGAACTAGTGAACAATCGTAGATTTGATTTTCGTAATTTTTCTTCTGGTTTAGGAAATGAGTTTTCATTGTAAACAAGAGAGATGTCTGTAAATAAACAACAACAACAATAATAATAATAATAATAATAACGAAATTGGTTATAAGCTAACGTTAGTGTAAATAAATGTTCGTAGCTGTTTAATAATACTCTGGGGGATGTTTCTATTGAGATAACAGTTTATGCGAAATTGCATGTAACCATTGGAGTATTTTTAATTGTCTATTACATTTAGTTATTTCAACGATGTTTAATAAAGGTATTGAATATTGATCTATGGAAATGTTATTTAAATTATGTTCGTGATACTAAAGGCAAACTATCATCATTCAGGTTTGAATTGTTTTCTTGTTTATTTAGAACTTACATTGATTTTGAAACAAGAGTAAAAATTCAAGATATTGAACATCTGTGCTCTCTCAAAATTGTTGCGTAGAAAGTTTGGGATAAAACTATCGTTTTGATTTTTTGTAGAATAGATAAATAAAACATTTGACATTCACAATTTAGTTTTAGACCAGCAGTGCGTTTGGTCGCCGTAGTAAACTGAGAAATACTCATAAATAGAAATGTCTTATGCAAGCTACTATATGCGCGTTGTAAAAAAAAGGAGTAGCATGTCCCCTTCACTTGCTCTCGAGTATATTGTCAGTTGTGAAGATATTCTATATTTTATGACTAAATGTCAATTTAGGAAAACAAGCATTTGAATGGAGGCATCAATCATCGAGAGTACACCTCGAAATTCTTAGTTGACCAATAACATCCAGAGACGAGGGACAGTCAAGCAAATAGTGTTCGTACTTTTTTGCTAATAAAATAAATAAAAATTTTACTGACCAACTATTATGTTTATTCACAAATTTATTTAATTTTCAAGGTTTCTGAAAGGATAGATTTATATTTATATGTCTGTATATATTTATTCAGGGAAAAGATGGTACAAGCATACGATTTTGCATTGGAAAAAATTGGAATGGATGTTTATTCATATACTATTTGGAATGATTATATTACTTTTCTTAAATCTGTGTAAGCATTTTTCAAATGAAAGCAAAATAAACATAAATTGATTTTCATTCGAATTCAAAATATAAATATTTCATCGAATAGAATGTGTTTTGTTTTGTAATTCATAGTGAAGCAGTTGGTTCGTTTGATGAAAATAAAAAGATTACAGCCGTCCGAAAAGTCTATCAAAAGGGTATTATGACACCCATGACTAATGTGGAATTATTATGGAAAGATTATTGCACCTATGAAATGGTATGTTAATATTCTATAAATTAAAAAATTAACTATTCAAGTCGAATGTTGTTCTTAGGGTATTAATCCAATACTAGCTAAAAAAATTATTGAAGAACGTTCTCGTGAATTTTCAAATGTTAAACGTGTAACAAAAGAATTTGAAACATTAGCGCGTGCTATTGATCGTAATATACCATGTGTGCCACCTTCAGTACCACAATCAGCCGATGAAATAAAACAAGTAACGGCATGGAGAAAATTTATTTTCTGGGAACGATCGAATCCATTGAAAACTGAAGATCCGCTACTTGTTGCTCGTCGTGTCGTTTTAGCTTATGAGCAATGTTTACTTTGTCTTGGTTTTCATTCTGATCTTTGGTAGGTATTTTCGGGTTTTTTTTGGAAAACTATGTGAAGATTTGCATTCAGTTGTTTGCTAGTGCTTTATCGTATCTTAGAGATAGGAACTTCATGCTAAGTACTAACAATAGCTATGTCGATGGGAGCTATCTGAGGAATAAATTCGCACAGGATTTCGGTTATCATATGTTTTATACTGTAAGACTTAACGAATCGGATCGACTAGCAACAGCAAGTTCTAGTTTAAACCAATCACAGTCTGGAAAATCGGTGTGCTGGAAAAATGTCGAAAGGAAAAATACCGAAAGGAAAAATGTCGAAACGTACATATTAAAGTGGAAAAATGTCGAAAGTGAAAAATAAAAAAATAATCATGTCTCCAGTATACAGCGATTCTAATCACATTTAGTTCATTGTTTTTCCTTATGATTTTACTAGTATAAAATTTTAGCCAATATTGATAGGGATGACTAATTATTGATAAAAGTAAAATAAAAGAGTTGAACAAAGAATTATTATATAACTAAACTTGTACTGTCATGGCTGAAGCTTTCGTAATTTTAACTGGTGAAATTCAAGCAAAATCTCCAGCTATTTCATTTATGAATTCAAATAAAGGAAAACCTCTACTAGTTGCCGATGAATATACTTTTAAATTGAATAAAGCAACAACAACTACTAAGTATTGGATATGCACTATTAATGGTTGTACAGCTAAAGTGCATACTGATTTAACTAATCTATTGATGAAAACTGCTGGCAATCATAGTCATCTTCCAGAAAAAGAAAAAATTGAGGTTCGTGAAGTTCGTAAAAAAATGACACGTTTAAAAACACATTTTCTCACCCTTAACATTTCAGCTTAATTTCATACAACAAAACATGCACTATATTATTTATAATTCTCTAAAATATTAACTGAAATGATTCATGTCAATATTATTTCTTCGACATTTTTCCTTTCGATACTTTTTTCTTTCGACATTTTTCCTTTCAGCATTTTTCCTTTCGACATTATGACGGCCAACCGGAAAATCAAAACATTATGAAAGTAATAGATTATTACTTCATTTCATTGGAAAGAAATTGTCAATATATATATCAAAAGGCACGAAATTTAACTATTAATTCTATATTACGTTTTAACAAATCATTAAATCGATACAAAATTTCATTTCATTTTTACATTATAATCTATTCAGGTATGAAGCATGTGCATTCTTAGAGCAAACATCACGTGAATATTCTGACAAGGGTGATACTCATTTAACAAAGCGTTTTCTTGACGACGCAGCTATATTATATGAACGTTCAGTTCAAACATATATGCGTTCCAATATGTTGATACATTTTGCCTATGCTGATTTTGAAGAACAACGCTTAAATGTCGATAAAGCTCGTTCTATCTATAATCGTTTGTTAGATGTCAATGAAGCAAATCTAAAAGATCCAACATTGGCCTATATACAAGCCATGCGTTTCGAACGACGTACCGAAGGTATAAAAGCAGCACGTGCACTATTTAAACGTGCACGTGAAGATACACGTACAAACCATCAAGTCTATGTTGCAGCTGCCTTAATGGAATATTATTGTTCAAAAGATAATAATATTGCATTTAATATATTTAATCTTGGCTTAAAAAAATTTGGTCAAAATCTTGATTATATCTTAGCTTATATTGATTATATGACACATTTAAATGAAGATCATAATGCACGTGTTTTATTTGAACGTATTTTATCGCCAAATAATTCAATTACAAAACAATCTCAACCAGCAATTTGGCATGAATTTCTTAGATTTGAATCGCAAGTAGGCGATCTACCGTCGATAAAGAAAGTTGAAAAACGACGTTTAGCTTTGCACGTGGAATTAAATGAATTAGAAGGTCGAGAAACATTATTACTTGTTGATCGTTATAAATTTCTTAATTTGTTACCATGTTCAAATGATGAACTTAAATTGCTTGGCTATAAAGATGTATCAAATATAAATCTATCATCAACAAGTACATCATTACTAACTAATGGTTCAGTTGTTAATGGTACAGCATTATTAGAACAAGCTGCCAAAGATCGACGAGCTATTTTACCTCGACCTGACATTAAACATTTAATGCCTTTTCGACCAACACGTAATCCACTACCTGGCAGTCATTCAACATCCGGTGGAGTTTTTCCATTGCCTGACACAGCACTTTATCTTGTTAAAGTTCTTCCACCATCAAGAAATTTCGAAGTAAATTAATTTTTTTCGAAGCCACAAAATAGCAAACACTACAATTCTTTTATTTATTATTTAAATAGGGTCCATTTGTTATTATTGATGAACTAATGGAACGAGTTGCTCGTCTCAATATACCTGACAGTAAGTTTCGTTTCCATTCATATTCACTTTTCTTTAACAATTGCTACCTGAAAAACTCTTCGATGTATTTTCTATACTTTTATTGACTGAGAGAAAAACTTGCCTATATATAGACTACAGTATTCCCCTTGATCCTTTAGACATATCCAGCGGAAAATGAACTAAAACAAATACGAGACAAATTCAGTATGCAAATAATATTAAATTGAATACAAATTGATTTACGGCCGGAAAAGAGGCGTCTATTGAATCCGAAGTGTTTATGAAATTTTTCATAGTGATATAACATTTAATTCTGTACGTATTTTCAGACTTCGATCCAGTACGTGTCAGTGTTCAAGGCGAACTAATTCGTGATCTAGATTCATCAAATGCAAATAATAGTCAACAAAGTCGTAAAATGGGTCTTGCTGATAGTGACGATGAAGAACAACAACCTCAATTGAATGCGGGGGATCGTTCAACTATGGATATCTATCGACAACGACAACAAAAACGTGTTAAACTTACAAAAAATATTTCTACGGATCAAATAACAGCTCCGGTGGTTACGTAATTTCTGTTCTTTTTTTTCTGTGCTGTCTTCTTCGTTTTTTTTGTTTCCATATCTAGTTCATTATGAACCATTGTGTATGTAAATAAGAATTAATCACTGATCGAAAATACACTCGAATCAATGGATTAAATTTTTTTTCTTTTTCTTGTTTTATTCAACGAAACAATCTGGTAGAAATCGATTATATTATTTTTCTGACGAGGAAATCTATGTCTAAGTGACAGAAGCGCCTGAGACACGATACTTGCTATCCTAGTTAGTCCATTGAGAACAGTCAGAATCTTAAATAAGTCATGTTCAAGCTGTTTTTTTCTCTCGATGTGCGACTATTTTTCCTGAGCTTACAATCTAGTGTCGAACATATCATCAAATATCTGTCGTTGCTATTTTGTCTACGGCGAAACTATTTTTTAGGTCAGATCGAAACAATCGTTCGAACTGAAAGTTTCAGTCTCAAACATGAATTTTGAATACAGAGGCGTAGGAACGATCAATGATTTTGAAATTTCGCATAGAGACAAGCATTTATGAGAATAGTTACGACCTCCATATTCAAAACTCGTTGTAGCTCATAAAATGCGCATAATTACAAATCAATTGATATAATTTCTCTATAAGCGTTGAAATTACTGAACAAAAATATTTTAAAAGGTACCTTTATAATTTTCAACATTCGTATTAAGGAGGTAAAATTTTTTTATCACAAATCAAACTATTTGAAAAAGTCCAACATCTAAAAAATTAACTTAGGCATTAGTTCAATTGTGCACTTTGATAGAAAACGGGCGTCACTCTATTGCGTGCACAGAATACCGCATTTTAAAATGTCGATGTTATCCATTTATGATAAAATATCGTTTAATGACTCATAACTTTCTTAACAGCCAACTAAAAATATCGTTCTTTCTTTTGGAACACACATCAAAGGCAACATAGAGTTTCGAGTAACAGTAAATTTGACACAACTTTCAGTAATAGACAATCGCGCATACTTGCTATTTAGAATTATCGAGGTAGCAAAGAAAATTCATTATTTATTCTACTATCACTAAT